>ALYI01003465.1:0-106690 GCA_001969225.1 Ceriporiopsis andreanae CBS 279.92
GCGGGAGGAGGAGGGAGGAGGGCGGGAGGAGGAGGGAGGAGTCATGCAAACCCGCAGGGCAGGCAGCGTCTGTGCGCTGAGCGCGAACGCTCTAGAACTGTTCGGACTTTTTGAGGGTGCAGTTCTGTGTCATTGATCAATAACCGTGACGAACAATTCACTCTCCGATCTCGCTTACGGGGCAGTACGTGTATCTGGGGTGTTGTCGACAATCGTCATTGCTCAATCCTAGTATCGCAAGCGGCCAAAATATCTGCACCACACGTACCAAGTTCTAAGGAAATATTCGACCGGAATATTTGCAATCTAATGCAGACACGAAAAGAGACAAATGATAACGAAGCTGCAGCCTATTTATCGTATACGTCTTCGTTTCGGTGAAAACGAAGTGTGACCAGTGTGTTTCCCCACGGAGTCGTTGAGCATCGAGTGCCGTGAATGTTTGCGACCTGTGGCGCCCACCTGTCTCGAGGACCTGGTAGGCGGGCATGCGCTGGATTGCAAGCCATCGGAACGAGCAAACGAGTTGCAAATATCCGCCATGGTTGTATTGAGACCGCGGTACAGGTCACCTCCAGCTGTGTGATCGATGGTCGTCCAGTCTTGCTCCACGATCTTATAGCGCGCAACAAGTTTTGCACGCCAATCGTTCAAGAGGTAGCCTACGGGTCTCAGCCGCGGCGGAAGACTGGCGAGGTCTTCCTTAAACAGGTCCCCTCTAGTTACGGCGCACCACCGTTGACCAGGGTCAGTGAAGAGACCCGCAATGATGGTTTGTTGCTCCTCCGTGCGAACCTCCTGGGGATGGCTAGACTGCGGCGCAGAGCAGTTGATGATGTCATTCGTGCACAGGCAGTAAGTGGCAAGCCACCATAACGATTCTAGATCATGCAGGGGATTATAGCGAAAGATGGCGACCGGCGAGAGTTCTCGTGGATGAGGCTGAGGAGGTGATGGTGGGCGGTGATTGGTTTTCCGTCGAAGTGTTAACGCGATTTGTCCCGGCTCGTTAGACTTCAGGTCTGAAGAGGAAGCCTCGAAGGAATTGATTGGGCGGAACATGTAGCGGGTTCTTTGTACTTCAATGGATATGGAATGAGCAGTCCCCTGTAAGATAGTCAGTACGGTCCATAGTATGCATAAAGTATTGTGACTTGCCACGGGGATGTCAGAAAAATCCTCGTCCATCTTGACTGCGTACTCAAAATCGATCAGTGTTGCCGTGCCATCATCTTTTAGCAAGACGTTCCCATAACTGACGTCTCGATGAACCCATCCATTTTTATGCAACACCCGAAGCACTAATAGATAGGTCAGAATTGCTTTCCACCAGACCGATAACCACACGTACCGTCACTGATTTGGGAGAGGGCTACGAACACGGCTGCGGATGTCGGCGCACTGTCCAACGATTTACAGCAGTCGGCAAAGACAATCCTATAGTGCACCTTGCGGCCGCGCGACTGGCCTACATGATCCGGGCCGCAATGGGTTCGCGTTTCTGGTCGAAGAAATCGGCAGTCTGTAAGGGTTACACCATTGAGTTGTTCCCGCGCGTTGTCAGCGTGCAGTCTCGTGCGATCGACATGCGACGGCACGCGCCCATCCGCCGAGCGGATAATGACGTCGCCATGATGAAGTACCGTGAGCAGCGACTTCGCGAGTACTGCCTGAGATTCCGGCGATGGGTCGCTGCGACGAATGTCCTCTAAAGTCTGCCCTTCCCGCCTCAGCTCTTCGTGGACCCACACATCTTTCAGCACCACCGGGTCTCCAATTGGGAGCCCTTTCTCGATGCGGATAGCCTTCCAGATACGCGTGGCTTTCCCGCAGACGTCCTCGGATCTTGCTTCGGAGAGGATCTGAAGAGTGCGATAGACGGCCCGTGTACCGCCTGCGGTCTCTACAGTGAACTCGTACTGGGCGCGTGCATTCGTGTCCTGAATTGCCTTGACGTTCGGGTCCAGGCCAAGTTGCCATTCTTCAGCGAATGAAAACGAGAGAAAGATACGCACGACGGTGGCGTGGTCCTAAGGAGTGTGATCAGACGAACCTGCACAGGAAGTCAGCGACCACAGACTTACTGTCATCCAATCCACAGGAACACAGCGTATTACTTGTGTCCTATCACAAAACCAAAGCTCCAGCTTTGTGTCCGCGACAGTGTACCCCAAGGCGAACCGACGCCGCGGATCTCGCATCATCCGAGTCATATCCCAGCATATACGGTCTACGGTCTACAATAACGACGGCAATCAGAAATCCAAACAAGCACAAGAAGATAGGAAGACGTACAATTACATCGTCGTCTTCCCTATCCGTCTTATTATACTCGCCCGCTACGAGAACATCAGCCCACTTCAGCCCGCCTTTCTCTGTCCCTCGTGCCACCATGTACGCGTCAGACAACTGCTCGTCTTCTCTATACGGTGGCAACACGTTCTGTAGTGTATTGTGTAGGAGCTCGATGGGCGAATTGCCACGCTTCGGCGCGCCTGCCTTTGCGATCGACCTGACCAAGTCGATGAAGTGGTTGAACGATGTCTCCTCGCACCGGTCGGCCAGTGCTGGGTTCTGCTTAAAGCCCCACCAGTGACCCGTCTTCGTAAGAGGACGTCCAGACTTCTTAGACATGCGCTTCATCTTCGCGAGGACCTTGTCGGGGTCAACGGTTGTCGGAAGGGATGGTAGGATTTCATCGAGAAAGTATTGGAGTGGGACGCGCGTCGCTGTGCCCAGTGAAGTCTCTGTAACATCAAAACCTGCTGGGTATGTCGGGATCATTACAGGCAGAGCGCGTAGCCAGCCAGAGGTGAGCAGATGGATGCCGCGAATCGTGAAGTTGACGGTTGTAAATGAAGTCGTCCGAAATAGGCGCTCGCTTCACTGCAGCTGTAGCGCCAAATGGAAAATCTTGTGAGTTCTCCTCCTCCTCCTCCTCTTCACGATAACGACACGCCGGACGTTTCACAGATATGTGATCACTCAGAAATCTGACAAACAGATCCCCGGACAATGAATGTTCTTCACAGCGTAGAATCGAATGTCTCGATACCGTGACCAGGCGCCACTCAATCTCGATGATTATGAAGATGCTGGCATTCGAACTTTCTTCACCGTTAGCCGAGGTCCAGCTCAGCGAGGTATATACATGGATCATGTAGTCTGTACATCACTCGATAACTCACAGATGTTCGCGCTCGCAGTTCTAGTTTCATTAGCATGTACTTACGCACAATACAGACAGAGAAATGAGATTCAGATAATTCGTGACGAAAAAAGGGCATGCACGCCGAGCGTGATCGCGTGTATAAGTTCGTTCCTGTGTGCATGCAGAGGCGAACAGAATCACTGTTTCTATGGTCCGGGGGGCAGTGCTTACGCTACTCCACCACGAGTTCGCGAGCGGAAGTCGTATCGATTACTAGGAGGCAGAGTAGGCGGCGCTGCCGGTACAGACGAAGGACCTTCTTGCACAGCGGGGGCCGGTTTTCCTGTCCGGACGATGGACGTTATCGTACACGCCTTCGTTTCGGTGAAAAAGAAATGTTGCAAGTGTGCTGTCCCTCAATTTCGTCGACAACAGATTGCCGTGAGCGTTTGTGGCCTGTGATGTCTGCCTTTGTTGGGAGAGTGGGTAGACACACGCTGAGCTGCGAGACGTCGGAGCGAGCGAACCGAGCGCAGATGTCGGCCATAGCCTTGTCGAAACGATAGTACAGGTCGCCACCGGCAGTGCGGTCGATGGTAGTCCAGTCCTCCTCCACTGTTTGATAGCGCGCAATGAGGTCCATCCGCCAGTCGTCCAAGATATAGCCCACAAGTTCTAACGGTGGCGGAAGAGAGGTGAGGTCATCCATGAACGTGTCCTGCCTACCCACAGCGCTCCACCGTTGATTACGATCGTTGAAGAGGCGCGCTGTGACAGCTAGTTGCTCCTCTGTGCGGACCTCCTGGGGATGGGAGTCATCCTGCATCGCAGACTTGTAGACCGTGTCGTTCGTGAACAAGCAATAAGCCGCGAGCCACCACAAAGATTCCAGATCGTGTAGTGGGTTATATCGGAAGATAGCAATCGGCGAAGACTTGCGCTCATCAGGCCGAGGAAGTGGTGGTCTCCGCTTTAAACGGGAAGTCTTGAAGGATTTCATTGGGCGGAACAAGTAGCACGTTCTTTGTACTTCAATTGAGATCGAATGAGCCGTGCCCTGTAAGTTGTAACACAGTCAGTACGGCCCTTGATATAAGCAGAGCGTTGCGACGTGCCACTGGAATGTCATAAAAGTCTTCGTCCATATTGACTGCGTACTCAAAGTCAATCAATGTTGCCGTGCCATCGTCCTTTAGCAGGACGTTCCCATAACTGATATCGCGATGAACCCATCCGTTCTTATGTAACACCCGTAGGACTAGATGGTAGGTTAGTACCGCTTCGATCACGGATCGATAATCGCACGTACCGTCATTGATTTGAGAGAGGGCCTTGAAGACAGCTGCGGGTGTCGGGGCACTATCCAACGGTTTCAAGCAGTCCGCGAAGACGATCCTATAGTGTACCTTGCGACCACTCCGCTTGATAACACCATCCGGGCCGCAGTGAATTCGCGTCTCTGGTGGTTGAAATCGGCTGTCTGTGAGAGGCCGACCATTGAGTTGTGCGCGCGCGTTGTCCGCGTGCAGTCTTGTGCGATCAACATGCGTTGGCTCGCGCTCCCCCGGTGAGCGGATGACGACATCGCCATGATGAAGGAGAGCCGGCAGCGATTTCGTTAAGATAGCTCGGGATTCCGGTGATGAGTCGCTACGACGGATGTCCTCCAGGGTCTGCCCTTCTCGTCTCAGCTCTTCGTTAACCCATACGTCTTTTAGCACCACTGGGTTTCCCACGGGGAGGCCATTCTCTATGCGGACAGCCTTCCAAACACGTGTAGCCTTCCCGCAGACGGCCTCTGACCTTGCGTTGGAGAAGATTCCCAGAGTACGATAGATCGCCCGTGTACCGTCTGCGGTCTCGATAGTAAACTCGTACTGGGCGCGTGCATGCGTGTCTTGAATGGCCCTGACATTTGGGTCCAGACCGAGCTGCCATCCTTCAGCGAATGTCAAGGAGAGAAAGATGCGCACGACAGTGGCGTGGTCCTGAGGAGCGTGATCAGACGAACCTGCACAGAGAGTCGCCGACTGCACACATACCGTCATCCAATCTACCGGGTCACAGCGTATAACCTGTGCTCTATCACAAAACCATAGCTCCAGCTTTGTGTCCGCGACGGTGTATCCCAAGGCGAACCGACGCCGCGGATCTCGCATCATGCGTGTCATATCCCAGCATATACGGTCTACGGTCTAGGATCACGACAGCAATCAGCCGTCAAAATCAGTAAACGAAGGTGAGGTAAACGAAGGGGATAGGACATACAATTACATCGTCGTCTTCCCTATTGGTTTTATTATACTCGCCTGCTACGAAGACATCAGCCCACTTCACCCCGCCTTTCTCCGTCCCTCGTGCCACCATGTACGCGTCAGCCAACTGCTCGTCTTCCCTATACGGTGGTAACACGTTCTGTATCGTGTTGTGTAGGAGCTCGATGGGCGAATTGACATGCTTCGACGCGCCTGCCTGTGCGATCGACCTGACCAGGTCGATGAAGCAGTTGAACGACGTTTCCTCGCACCGGTCGGCCAGTGCTGGGTTCTGACTGAAGCCCCACCAGTGACCCGCCTTCGTAATGGGACGTCCAGCCCTCTTGGACATGCGCTGCATCTTTGCGAGGGCCTTCTTAGGATCAACGGTTGTTGGCAGGGATGGTAGAATCTCATCGACAAAGTATTGGGTCGGGACACGCGTTGCTGGGCCCAGAGAAGTCCCTGTGACTTCAAAGCGTGCTGGATATGTTGGGTTCATAACAAGTAGAGAGAGCGTGCTCAGCTAGGGATTGAGTAGAGTGCGGAATGAAGTAGCGTGCCGCGGGCAAGTGACGGTTGTAGATCAAGATGTTGAAAATAGGCGCCAGGATCGCAAATGTTGGTTCTCCGGGATCTGGAGAATGAAAGCTTTTACCAGTATGCCGCTCTCGTGCTCATCGTGGCGACCATGACGAAGAGGCCGCCTTTATGCCTGGTGCTTGCTCAGATCTGCCGTGACATCCGCAGTTCTGAGGCTTGATATCATTCAACCTAGGTGGCCTCGGCCCTCAGTCGTGGTTGAGTACGTCTAGTGTTCATTCTCTGCCGACTAGCGAAGGACGGCGTGCACCTTGTACCATGTCCTCTCGAGTTTTGCAGCGAAAGAATCTCCCTTGACGAGATGTTTAACGAGATATTCGGATTATTCTTCGTTGAGGTCTGCCTCAAGCGTGCCTGGCACCACCGGACCGGCGGTCCCGCCATTGTTCACCCCATACAACTGCCGGACGTCTCTCTACTCTTTCCGCGACTGCATATTCACGACAACGACATTGGGATCCAGGTAGCTGGCATATTACTCGCCGCACTCACAAAGTACGCGCCTTTCGCTTGCTTGTGCTGATCCAGTCGCACTCAATCTACGTGCATCTGTAGTAGGAATGGGACAACGACATCAGGCCTTCCTCATCGCACGAATCGTCCCCCATGGCGAGACGAAACCACGTTATCGCTGTGTTGCTGCTTATCACCACCAGTGGTGCTATGGCAGTCTCCCGCTTCGTGCTGCACGTCGATGCATGACCCTCATCAAGCAGAAAGAGAACGCGGAGATCGTTCGCGAAGAGCTTCGCGCGATAGATGGCAAGTTCGGACGGTACAGGCAGAAACCTGACATCAGTACTGCTCCATGTCCGTTTGCTGCAGCACTTCTGGGCATAAGCTGGGACGTCGATCTTGCCGCCGACCCTGTACACGCCAGTGGCGTAACTTTTGAGAACAGCCTGTTGCCCGCAAGTATGGGAAGCTGGGACGGAGGTGCGTCTATGTCGATCTTCATCACAACTGTGCACTGATCATTAACTATGGTGGTCCTCAACCACCTCTCGATTCATTTCAACAGACAACAACGACGGGATCACCGTGATCGATGTCTCCTGTCCTGAGGATCCCGCGTATTGCTTTGTCAAACGGTCCACTCCACTCGATGCTGCTGGTTATGCAGGGAGGTATTACAATATACCGAAGGCTGAGGACACAGATTCTGAGCGTAGCGAACTGGAAGATATGGTCCTGGAGGTGATCGCGGACCTTGCTGGAGAACGACTCGTAACATCGGAAGCCCTCTCTGAGGCCTGGCCGGGCGAATACAAGAGGACCACGAAGGCGACGGGACCGTCTGTAATCAACGACGACAGTGATGTAGCGACCGTGCCCGCTCTCACCGATATAACTCTCCGCTCCGCTCTGCAACATGGTCTCGAATCTGGCGACACTAGTGATATTGAAGATATTCCGGTGCTTCTTGGGAAGGCAGAACTCGTGCTTGGTCTTCTGCGTGAGCGTTCCTCAATCCCCGACGCAGGCGTTCACATTTTGTCGATAATCCTGCAGCAGCAGCTCAAGCACTCCTCAGCCCTCGATCTCTCGGGGCTACACATATCTGATGCACAACTCTTCACGCTAATGCGGGACTGCACGTCCGCCTCGTCCTTAAACTTGTCGCGCAACGCACTTGTCACTGTCGCAGGCATCAAACAGCTGCTCGTCCACTCGCCAAGCCTCAAGCGCCTCGTCGTCATGAACTGCCCGGCCATATCTGCCGACGCCCTGCTCTCGCTCCTCGCCGAGGAGCCACAGCTCTTCTACAACCTCGACGCCCTCATGCACCCCGCGCTGCTCGCCCTCACCGACGCCCAAGAACCGGGCTGGGAGCCCGCCATCACTATCGGTTCCGTGCATTCGTTCATGCTGCCCGCGTTCCGCGGAACGTCGCTCCCGCTGCTCGTCCCCGCGGCCATCGTTCAGGCGCTCGCGGATGCCCTGCGCGCCGTGCACGCGATGCCGCCCGGTGCGTTCTCGATGGGCGGCGGGACGGCGATCGCAGCGGCGTTCACCGCAGCGGCTCGCACACCGGGCGTGCCGTGGGGCGAGCGCACTGTCGTGGCTGTCCCGCAGTTGGTGAGCGGGAGGGGAAGCAGGAGCGGCGATGGCTGGCTGTTCCTGCTGAAGCACGACATGTTCAATCCCGGGGCGAGCGGATGGGCGTTCTTCCGGTTCGTGCGGCAAACGAGAAGCCAAGCCGTCGAAGAGAAGGGATCGACGCGCTCGATGGTTGATGGACCGCCGGCCACATCACCTGCTGCTGGTCCTGCAGCAACATCTGAAATTGATCCTGCGAAGGCCGCAGGGAGCGACGATGACTCGGATGCTGCCCCGGAGCCCATCGACCCCGGGGCGGCGCCCTCGCGCGCGGAACACAAAATTGAAGTGCATGACCTCCGCGGCTTCCTGCGCATCGCCGCAGAACAGGGCCGGCCCGCGGTGCCCGACGCTCTCGTTGCGCACGCAGAGAATATCATCGCACTGGTCGCCGGGGACGGTGAGGAAGGTGCTGATAACAGAGGCGGTGACGGCGGAGTGGGCGCTGGCGCTGGCGCCGCGACTATAATGGCGGGGTTCCTGGCACCTAGACTGCCGTTTTTCAAGGAAGATGCTGCAATGGTGTGTCTGCACGAGCTGATGGGATAATAAGGGACGTCCCGATAGTGTTGTGCATCGCGCGTCCATAAAACTACGGCTATAGGAGTGAAGAACACGAAAACCATTAATATTCGCGGCTTGGTCCAATTTCTTGTAATGGACAGTGTAATTACTAGTCAAAAATTGATCGTGAATCTGAACCCTTGACTGGGTGACATTTCGAACGGCTTACCTTCGGTGAACGTGCCTTGCATGACACGCGACCTGTGCAGCAGAGAAAGTTTGAACTTGAGACGTTGGAGGTCGGCCAGCCTCCTGCATCCGCATTGACAGGAAGACACTTCTGATATGACAGCGGCATACACACCTCGCAGAGGCGGTTAATAAGGCGTATGATATCGTAGCTCTTCTAGAATGACAAACACATCGGTCATAGTCATGTTTAAGCATTTTGAGTGGTATTCATGGGTACAGGTAGTCGAAACGGACCTCTTAGGTTTGAACAAGTAGTTAGGAAGCTGCAGACCTATTGTTCTCGATGCTCTACAACACACTTATGCTCTAGCTGTGCGTGACCCCATTGGTATGGTGTCAAGGGGAGAAGAGAGGGAACACGAGCGAGTATGCGGTACGAGAGAAAGAACAACGTGCGACTGCGCTTGTCACGATGCAAAGAGGACGATCATATTGATAGCATACCGCGAGTGTTGATTCGCTCTTCGGTATCAGACGCTGTGTATGCTATGCTTGAGGCTGAGCAAAGCGGCGATTAGACAACCCATGACACTAGTGCGGGACCAAGCCGTACATACAAGACAGCTTCGTACCTGCTATCAAGCGTAAGGTGTATTTTGAGCCGCACTGCGATGCGTGGCGCCAGCTGATATAATGTCGTGAAACTTGATACAGCTGGAAAATATTGCGCTTGAGAAGAAGAAAACCTGTACATTCCATTGCCCAAGATATGTACACGGAGCTTCCTACAAAAGGAGGTGTTTAAGAGACTGTGGAAACTACTCACCGTGAGATATGTCGTCAAGAAGCTCGAGAGCGAGTGGCCAACATCGCCCACTCGCGGGTGAATCTGAATGTCATTTAGTACCAAAGACATCACGACGAGACATTGTACGCACCAGAAAGCGAGCAAAATGACATAGCCACCGTGACTCGCGTCTGTCAGGGCCGCCATGGCGAATGCATCTCATAATGGTTGACGCATCCTCGACTCCTCGCGTCGGCCGCCCCTTCGCAGTCGCAATATCTTTTCTTTGTCTTTGCCATGGCAGCCGTCTCCGGCATTACATCCCGCTATAGCTTGATACACGGATTTCAAGATCGCCTTGCTGGGACAGTAAGTACATCGTCTATCAACACGATGCGTCAATGATCCTCGAGCTCCCATCCGAAGGCGCCTCGCACTCAGCGAGTTGCTCGCCGACCTCGACGACCTTGTTGTCGTCAACGTTAGCTCCCGAGAGCCCGATCCGTCTGCCTATTGTGCCAGCCACTTTGCCACCATCTTCAGGTGTGAACGACCAGTACGGGACAGCAATGGCGTAAGAGCCTTTTCCGGGCGGCATCGATCCGAGCTCTGATGTACCAGGCGTCTGACACGCCTATGGGGCAACGCGTCGGTGATGACGACGGTGAGCGAGAACCCTGAGGATGGAGAAAAAATGCCGATTTCTTCCCCTGGCCTTTGGCGTACGTCCGGCACGCCGACACCCCTGGACGGGTGCTTCACAAACGCATAATGCGCCCGCTACGGACACTTTTCTTTGAACAGCCTGTGTCGAGCTCCAATCGCCAGCCTATTCTCCTACACGAACGGCCGCAGACTGGGAAGTAAGGGTGCGAGCGAGGACTCGTTTTGGTAGGCGCGGGGCGCAGATGTAGCAGGCGGGGGCGCAGATGTGAATGGTGCCGAGCGCGGGAGAGATTGGGGGACGCGACGATGAGGCCAAGACGCTGTCCATGGCTGCAGTAGAACTCGAAGAAGAAAAGGGGTGGATAAGCGTGCTGTTCCAGTTCTACGCTCGCGATAGGACAACGTTCGGCTGTGGGTGGGAAGGAGAAGAAGGCCAAACGGCGGGGGCTCGAAGTGGGTTGGGGCTCGCGCTGAAGAATCCGTGTGGCGTTTCGGCGGTGCCGGCGACGTCGATGAAGTCGCGGAAGCCCTCCTCTACGATGAGCGGAAATGAGTACGCGTACTGTACGCTAGGGTGGCGAACAACGCGACGACATCCGGCGAGTATATCGCGCTGGTCTTCCGACAATGTGAGTGGGAGTCAAGCGACAAAATGGACGACGTACATGGTTATCCGGTGTGTCATTGTGCTCGTCATGCGTCGTGCAGCATTTCTTGTCCCCGCCATACCCTCCCTCCCGGCTACATAACTCTTCCACAATCGGTGCGCTCGCAGCTCTGAGGGTCCGCGCCGGCGTTTTCCAGGCCCTCTAAGTGGGGGAGATCAGCGAGCATGAACGCATGAGGTCGAACCCCCGCAGTTGTCACTCGTGGTGGAACGGTCTGCAGTCCGTTCGAAGGTCTTTCAGTACGGCAGACATCTAGAACGGTTTTCAGCACGCACCGGAGAACGGCCACGACGATCTCGAAGTCAGGACCGCCATAGCAGCTGCGGCGGTGGCTTGGTAGCACGAGGACCACGCCCTCTCCCGCAACCTTTGACTTTGGTTTCTCCCATCTCCTCAACAGCCGATGGTGCTGATCGCGATTTTGTGTCGAGGCTATGAACGTCGCAGGAGAAGGTTTTGGGTCGCGAGAGCGCTCATCGGCGCTTTCCACCTTGGCTGCGCGACCTCTTTTGTCCACCACCACCACCATGCAAATTCAACGATAGGCTGCCAGATCTAACGATGCCGGAGGACAATGACATGCACAGCGACGACCACCTGCGGACCAGTAGGGTTACGCGCTGCATCTGAATCCCTACGTTCTTGAAACGCTTAGCTGGTGAGTACGAGCATCAGCCCCAATCGTGATGAGGACAGTACTTGACCACTTGGCCAGGGTCAAGGCTGTGTTGCCTTGTATTGATCGGCTCTCGGACGTCTTTTGCATAGGTGCCACCACAGAGAACACAGACACGCTAGAGGCTCGAGAACGCGAATGCATGATGTTGTTATCTCCGGAGGGTAGAGTGGGCAGGTGCGGCAGGATTTTTGTGATACTTTCTGAAGGTACGTTATACACCCACTGGACGCTAACCCCTTCGCTTATGATTTTTTGGTTGCAGTTCTTCTCAGTTGAAGAGCTCGAGACGCGACTTTGAGCGCAGGGTGACCGTTGAAGTCGTGCCAAAGCCGTGAGAGTAGACACGCGCGCATTCTCGCTACAGCAGCTGAGGCCCACTTGAACAATTCCACGTGCATTTGAGATTATTCTCGACGTAATGAGAAACGTAAGGGATGCAAGAAGACCTCGGCTGGGAGGTGCGAGCGCTGTGCCTCGATGCTTGTGAGAAATGCCCGAGAAGCCGGGACAGTCTGCTTGCGAAATCTGGTCTGTACGACGCTACAGACGGCCGAAAAGGATCCTCGTATATTGTACTAATCACGCCTTGTAATCAGTGTCGACGTGCCGGCTTCAGTCAGTCAAGGCAGCACTTGGGCCGCAGATGGATAATCTCAAAAGCTCATCTCAACAATGAACCACGCCGGCTTCGCGCGAGCGCAAACTCCGAGGATCGTATGCCACGGGAGGCACGAGGCATTGAATAAGGTTCGCGAAGCGTGCGTATCTTACCACCCAGGTACGTGCTGGCCAGCGGTGACACTGCACCCGATCACGAGATGGTTAGCAGTATCTCAAGGTCTCACGCCTATAGCTGCTCGCGGAACTCTGAGCCCTGAGGCCCTTGTCCAATGCTCCCCCAGACCCCAGCTGTCTCGTCCTCCGTGAAGCGCAAGCTTCCCATCACAACCGCGCTTCACGCCGATACCTCCACGGACGTCACCGAGCATGCGTCCAAGAGGCCCAGGACCGGATCGCAAGGCAGCCAGTTCTACTCCGCTCAACCTGGTCGCACTGCTCTCTATCCCGTCGCAGACCCCTGCGATCCTCACAATGATTTGCACCGGCTGCCAGATCTTGCGAGCGCCTGCATGTCGCAGAGCCCGCGAATTGTGGCGAACGGCGCTCCGCCTCCAGCACCGTATTCATCCTCACCAACGACCTCAGAAGCTTCGCCCACCGTCATTCCAAAGTCGTTTCGTACACGTGCATGTCTGCTGCAGGAGCCTTTCGAGGCTATGATGGATGCTGCATGCGTCCAGTGCGTCAACACCGACCTCGCCATTGCAGGTACTCCCGAGCTTAGCACGGACTCTTCAAGTGATGCAGACGCAGCTGCGCCCGCGTTCGCGCAGCGCACGCTCCCATGGTCAGGGCAAGGTTTTCAATCATATTTTCGACCGCCACCAGTCGGTGAGTAGTCTGTATCCATCTGTGGCGCGTTTCAAGATGTAACGAATATTTCCAGACTTCTCGAGGACCGTTGATGCAAACCTTCAGGTCGAATCCAACGAAACCACCATATCGACGCCTACGCTGCCGGCTTGCGCCATCTCATCCCTCGATTATGCCGATGGTTATCAAAGCTCCTGGAACACTGGCTCTGGCGATAGTATGGCTCCGCCTATCCATCAGACCGGCATACATCCCATGGCGTTCGACACTTTAACAGCCGCCGGCGAAGTTGTGATATACGATTCGCACAGCCCAACCTTGTCTGGGCAATCTATTTTGGATCCGCTAGGTCATTCCGCTGTCGATTCTCCGACAGGTTTCCCAGACCTTCATCCATACATCGATCTCACCCTCGTCCACCACAGCATCTTTGATTTCTTGCAAGCCGCGCCATCGTTGTTGACGCACGAGACGGACCTCAGCCAATGTGGAGCCTCAAGCGCAGGTAAGTATTTGTCACGAGCACTGTCGCCGTACTCATTATCCACAGTTTTAGGCTGCCAGTGGACATCCAACAACGGCTCGCACGACGCGTCTGCCGTAGGCGTACGGCTCCCTCCAGAACTGCTGGACACCATCACGTATTACGCGGAAACAACGTACCAGGCGTATCACGGGGACCTCATCGCATTCACCAAACGCGAACTGGCACATTGCGCGCTGGTCTGCCGTCACTGGGCGGATGTATTCCAGCGCCGGATATTCCGCCGTGTCCGGCTCGAATGCGCTGACGATCTACACAGTTTAATACTTTTACTGGAAGATCCGGCGACTGGGGCTCCGAGCAAGGTCGTCAACTACATCCAAGTCCTAGTCATCGAGGAACTGGTCACGGACTCTTTGAAGCCCTGGTTGCATTACGTGCCTTGCCTATGGGCGAAGCTGCCGCAGTGTAAATCCTACGAAGTGATGTTACGCAAAGCGGAGTCCAGCGGCCTGCGTCCGATCCGTTCCATCCACTGGAACTTGCCTTCAGGCTCTGTGTGGCCAACCCACTCGCTCGGTCTGGCAGAGCTGTCCCTCTCGCGTCTCTCTTTCCCCTCTATCCACAATCTTGTGAACCTCCTGCACGAGCTGCCGGACCTACGGAAGCTCTGGTGTTGGGAGGTGACGTGGGCAGGCGGGCTGCCGGTCCAGCACCCGCGCTCTTCGCCGAAGCTTGGATTCACGTCGTTGGAGGAGGTGTACCTCAATTGGTGCACCCCTGACGAGTGTGCCATCTGGCTTTCCACCGTCTTTCGTGCATCTCAGCCGTGCGAGGTAGTGCCTACAGTGTCCGGAGAGCGCTATCGCTCTACCTGCATTTCGTTGTTGCAGTGGTTGTATACCACGTGCGGGCGCGAACTTGAACAGCAGGGCCTAGTCGTTTCCCGATACCGGCATCATACCGGTACGCGAATTTCACGTTATTTATGACTATCTGACACTATTTGTACAGCAATATCGGTTGACACCGATGGTGCCTATTCGCCACAGCTCGTGTGGCCATCGGTGCCGCTAGCTCGCGATGAGCCGACGGAGACGGACAGTTGCCACATCGCACTCGACTTTTCCGGTCGTTGCACTCAGACGTTCGATGACGTCTTGGGTGGCGATTGGACCGTGTTCGACTGCCTTGCCGTGGCCCTCCCCGTCCGCAGAATTGTCTTTGGCTTTAAATTCGCGACGGACATGTCTCGTTTTATGGAGAGAATCCTGCCCAAGATCCCGCAAATACGCGCCCGGATCGAACTCAGTTGTGCCTTGTGGCATCACGAAGGCGAAACGACACCGTGGAACGATTATTTTACACCGACTCAGACGTCGCCGCACAGCGCAGGTGAGTACGCGATTCTTCAGCCAAGTTCTGCCGTTGATTGATCTTCAGAAACACCGTTTAAGCGTTTATGGGAGCTGTGAGCAGCGGCCTCGCTCAATCGCTTCACAACAAATCCTCATGATGTATGTAGGTAGGAAACGACATATGTAGCAGACGTATGCAATATACCAATAGACTGGAGTGTCCGTTGCGATCTCAATTGGCAAGTCGTCGTCCTGGAATTTGCAGCGTGAACACGCTCCATATTGCGCAGAACAGACTATGGCTAAAGATGCCCGACGCAAGGTAGACGCAAGGTGCGAGCAAAGTACCGTAAGACTTAGTACGCAGAAGGACGTATGCGTCTCGTCAATCACAGGTGGGAAGAATGACGCGAACACGAGGGAGTCGATGAGGCTATCTTTCGGCGTGGTCGGCGGGATGTCCGCTGATAGCCGTCACGTATCGTTGAAGACCATGCAACGCGTTGTGCTGGTGGTCGTAGAGAAGGAGCCATCAACGGCGACATTCTCGGCAAGTCCGGCCCGTCTCACGACCATTTTCATTTTGAGTCAGGATCCCGACGTTTTGGCGCTTAGAGGACTGTTCACGACGACCAGCAAAAACCCTGGACTTCTTGACCTCGCCTTCACTATCCTCGCATTTTGCAGCGCACGTGTATCTTTGTTCTTGTGCGTACGTCCAGCGAGTGAGGCAGACGGTCTCGAACTCCTGGTCGCCACCGGTGTAGCGATGAACATGCAGGGCCGTCCGAAATACCAAGGCAACAGTGCGTTATATACTCTCTTGCACTATGCTCGAATCTGAACGATAGCAATACAGTGAATCGTGCAAGCTCGTACAAAGCTTGACGGTCACGATGGCTGCGCGGCCGATTTACGCCCTACGACTTTCGGCTTATCGCGATAGCCTGGTCATCTTACGCTGCCGAGGGCACTTTATTCCGCATTTTCGGCCACTTTAAATTTCTCCAAACGTCCTTCGTTCTCTCTTTACCGCCCTGAACGTTCCGATTCGCTCTCAAGACGCGAAAAGCGCGATGATCATCCCGTGTTCGGATGCCGATGTCCCAGTGCGCGGTCTAGCCGGTTTCAAGCACGCTCGATGACGACGGGAGAATATGAGACGGTGCAGTTTGGACATCCTGGAGGGGATTGATGGAGAAAACAGCGAAACTTGGGCATACGGTACGCCTGTATATCCACGTATGTCTACGCATCTGACATCTTACGCTTGTTGTAGATCCATGAATCTTGCGTGTGTTTTGGTGTTCTCGTTCTCGGAACCCCCCTCAGGCTCGATTCATGACATATTGGAACGCTTTCCCCGCCCGCAACGATCTCCTATGCCTCGACGATCCGCCTGCGCCGGTCAGAAGCGAGTTCACGCGACTGCCTGCAACAGCTCGGGTACATGCCAGTGTGTAACGAACCTTACACCACCGGGACTCCCCCATTCGTGTCATTAATGATCTCAAATATTCGTCAAGGATCAACCTTCGCTTCAACCCCGCATCGACACGACCGTGACCGCGCAGACCATGCGGAGGAGTCGTTCACGCCTCTTCGCTCGTGTCGACGGATTTGTTACAGGGCTATGCCTCGCAGGCTACAGCGACGGGTCGCGCAGGAGACTGAGAAGGTGTCTAGGCCCCAATGTCGAGCTACTAGACAGCAGAAGTACCATCGGCGACGAATCAGCGTAACATCGGCCGCGGCGGATTTGTAGCATTTCGATTGCAACCTCTCGAAAGGGCTCGTAGATCCTCCCTCCACGTGGCAGAACTCGCAATATTTGCGGGTCATTCGAGGCGTCTGGGGCAGCATCGGCGACGCGCGTCGTCCCGCGAATCTCAGCACCGATCGGCGGCCACAGGCACTCGACGCGCTTCGATTAGCCGTCTAGAACGTGCCTGACACCTCCACGACCTGCATCCGATCGCGAGCGCGCCTCTTCGATCACGGATTACTGGCATCAACGTGGACCCACAAAGTTCAGCGTGTGCTGCACTCCACTCTCCGCGTGTATGCGCGTACGTCCGCCCCATGAAGGAAATACTGTACCTCGCAGTAAATACGTCGCGGATTTGCTCTCGTCTTGCGACCACGCTGAATAGCGATGAGCGTCTTACACCTAAGTATGACAGACGCAAAACGCGGGTGTCTACGTATCATACACGAGAATAACGAGACACGTGTAAGACGAACATTGGGAGAAGGGAGGGAACGGTTCGCGCTGATGAGTCTGTGGCGTGGGCCGACGGCGATAAACTCGCGGGAGGTCTCGTTGATGATGAGTGGGAGAGTGTACGCGCGCCTCCGACTTGGCGCCGGCAAGCGCGACCGCCACCACCTGCATGCTGACGCGAACGGCCTAGGCAACGTCGTATCACGTCCTCGACGCGCCTCCGACACTTTCCATATGCACTGCAAGCAGTCTGAAGCCCGCGGCGCATCCTTCACTTTTCTCGGTGAACGTGTCACTCTTGTGTCACTCTACGTCGCGTTCACCTTGAACGCTAGCAGAGTTGGCATGTACGTAAATTCTCGTGACTGCCCCTGGAAGCTCTCACCCATACTCAGGCCCAGATATCTGCAACATTGGTCGCCTTTGTGACGTCTCCAAACGGCCCTCCCAAACGCCGCGCGCGCCGCGATTCCCTCCGTCACCTTGGACCGCCTCTGCAGCCACTGCTGGTACCCATAACGTATCCGGGCAACCGACTGGCATCCGTGCACGTACCTGTATTTGATGGGAGAAGGACACGAATACGAAGCACGCGCATACACCCTAGAAATTACACGAATGGAAGGCACAGGGACGACACAAGGGCTAAGAACAGGGTCAAGCATCATGCTTTCTGAGCTCGGAAGACGCATCCAACACGATTTGTGTCAGGATAGATGACGAGACAGTGCCGTGCCGGTGGTAAGCGTTCTTAGTGACGTGTACGTAGCGCATTACAGGCTGACGACCAAAACTCTCGGAAGTTCTTCTACTACGCATTACTATTACAAGCCTTTTGATACCCTTTGCTGTCCCGCAAGGTTTCTAACCTCAACTTCTACGTTCAACCAGCACGATCGCCTGCGCCCACTTATTGGACCGCGAAGACTTCTGGCGCTGGGCGGTCATCAATCAGGACCATTGCGTGTGCCGCGTTGCGTGCGCGAGCAAAATCGACTAGTACGATTTTAATTCGAGGCTGCAGGTACTTATCGTCCAATGGATTTCTCGCATATATTGTTCGCTCGCTGACTGAATCGCCATTTCTTGCAGCGACTCACTTTTCCCGGCTGGCCTTACGCTGTCGTTAACGCGCGACTGTCTCATTGGAGTCGAATCATCAGCACGCGAGAGCGACCAAGGGCGTTGAGCCGTCGGAGGCAGCCAGGGCCAGACCCACGTTGACCAACGAGCGCTGCTCACTGAATCACCTGTCCCGCTCGATCTCGACGTTCTCAAGCTTCGATATATTCATCTCTCCACGCAGTGCGTCTTCGTGTTTCCTTACAACTGACAATAATCAGATTCTATTATCTTTGTAGCGGGATATTTTGCATGCTTTGTAGCAAAGGTATCTTGTACTCTAGGGACGCGTATTTCCGTATCTGAAATGAAAATCACATTTCTTCGGTGAACATACTCAGTGTGCATTGCACTTTGTATGCATGCGTTTTGGGTAAGTCTCACCTATCAGGACTCGCGGAATTTCGTCGTTGATTATAGTATCTGCCAGTAAAGTTCTCCGTGTAAGGTTCGACTAGTCCGAGTGAGTGACTGTAGGCTTGCGCCGTATATCCGCTGCGGCGGCGACGTTCACCCACCTGTATCCGCCCCCTCTTTGCGACACTGCGCTCAACGACTTTCACTCCTCGTTCAGTATGAAACCAAGTCACGCGTCGCGTCGACGTGTGCCGGCGCTTGATTCGATTCGGCGCGTCAAACGTCGGCGTCGAGTAGCCTCGTGTTCGAGGCAGCTGTACTTGCGTGTTTCCTACTGCGAGGGTTGCGTAGCAAGAGTTGCTGCATGCAGGTTTAGCGGGATTTGAGGTATAGATTGCTCGTAGAGCTAGGTGTACACGCACATTGAACTGCCGCTGCACGGCCGATCTCCTGATGTTACTTAGGATGTCTTCGATTGCCTGAAGTCCTGCTAGACTCGTCTTCGCCCATCTACTATCGCCCTTTGTCGTACACTTCTCCCTCCGTCAAATTCTTGGGACGGCTCGGGCAGTCTCTTTAGGCACCTGGACGCGAGTCTACAGGGCGCGTTCGGTCGATCTCGCGAATCTTTGCTCTACCTCAGCTATCCTTGTACGGATCATTTCGTTCAGTCGCATGGGTCTACTCCTGTGCAAAAATGAGACTGCAGAACGTACCGATTCACAGAACTAGCATATTGAGCATCACACATCCTCCTTCTCTCGCCGCATGAAGGTCGTGGTATCTGTATGTTTTGAGAAGTCTCGGATGAAACCGTAATAGAAACGTAGAAATATAAGGGAAGTTCGAATATTACCTCAGTCTCGAAGCCTGAGGCTTGAGATATTAATGCAGTTGACCATGCTCAACATGTATTGTCGAGAGTGAATGCATTAGGGCCCGGGGCTTTGGCGGGAGCCGTGACGCGTCTTCTGGTGTATAACGCCTTGTAATCATCAATTTATCATGTCGAATGGGTCGAAATCGATCTCAGCATAAGTCAAAGTGCTCGTGGTGGTCGCGAGGAAGAGAGGTCGGAGGCGCCGATGCGGAAGCTCGTCGGATAAACCTATTCCTCGTTGACCTCCTCAACGCCGACAGCAATATTAATCCGCGACCACGACCACGACTACCCAAAGTCCACGGTCTCGCGTTTCTCTCTGCTGGTCTATATCCTGAGCCTCACACACACACGCCTTCGCCTTTCCTAGTGCTACAGCACATGCGCCTTGTGCGGCAAATGTCCCAGCTCGCGTTCCGTTTGTCGCGCTCGATTGAAGCGACCAGTCGGCCTCCGTACGTCAACTTACGCTGTCTCGTTCATCTGTCTCTGATCCATGTTCGTACTCGAACGACCTCAGAATTCCTCAAGCATACGCATGGGCCGCGTCCTACAGGCCGACGCCGACACGGCCGCTGCTCGACATGTCGCAGGGCGTTCCGGGGATCCCGCCTCCTCGTTCAGTGCTACAGGCTATAGGTAACGCGGGTGCAGATCCAGAGGCGTGCGGGTATGTACCCAACGCAGGAGAGCCGGCATTGAGGAAAGCTGTCGTGGAAGAGATGAAGGAAAGATATGGCGAGGGTGAAGGAAAGGAGGTAGATGTGAGCGAGGAAGACGTGTCGATCACGGCGGGGTGCAATCTCGCGTTCGTCGCTGCCGCCATGACAGTCGCGGGCCACGGGGACGAAGTCATTCTCCCCGTTCCCTGGTGCGTGTTCCACCCCGTCATAATATCTGCGGCACTGAAAGGGGTACAGGTACTTTAACCACGAGTGAGTGCTCGCTCCCAGGCTTGCGCTCGCCAGGCTCACACACGCCGCGCGACCGGGTAGGATGACTCTGACGATGCTCGGCATCACACCCATCTGGCTGCAGACGTCGCCCGAGGCAGGGTTTCTACCTTCCGTCGCGGATTGCGCCAAGCTAATCACGCCGGCGACGCGTGCCATCGTCCTTGTTACGCCCAACAACCTCGTAGGTCATCTGCACTCTGGTTGAACACCTTGCTGATGCACTAAGTAGACGGGCGCAATTTATCCGCCGGACCTCATCGCGTCGTTTGCCGCCCTAGCATACGCGCACTCGCTTCCGCTCATCATTGACGAGACCTACCGCGACTTCATCATCACCGGACCTCCCCACAGGCTGTTCAGTGCGAACCCCAGCTCGCATCCAGCGTCTTGCATCGTTCGGCCACCCTCTCCTTCCCATACGCCACCTGATCCTGTCCTTCCACGAGCGTGGAACTGGCGCAGCACCCTCATCCACCTGTTCTCCTTCTCCAAGTCCTACTGCATCCCTGGGCACCGGCTTGGCCTCATCGTCGCGTCCCCCGCACTATCCCCAGCGCTCTACACCGCGCTCGACAACATTCAAATCTGCGCCCCGCGCCCGCCACAACGGGCCCTCGCGCCCTTACTTCCCAGTCTGCAGCCGTTCGTGCGCGAAAACGCGTTGGCAATCGAAGCCCGACACAAGCTATTCAAGGAAAAGTTGCCACAGCGGTGGCACATCGGTAGCCAGGGCGCGTACTATGCGTTTGTGAAGCACCCGTTTAGGGGAGTCGACGCGTCAGACGTCTGCAAGAGGCTCGCGGAGGAGATCGGCGTTGTCTCTCTGCCCGCTGGATTCTTCACCCCTGGCGATGGCGGCAGGGCCCCAGGCACAATGAGCAGATGGATTCGGTTCTCGGTCGCCAATGTCGACGACGAGAAGGTCGAGAAGGTCTGTGAGCGACTTGCTGAGTGCGAGACTGCGTTCGCATGGGAGCTCGAGGACGATTAGACCATTTGTTATTTTGTGATAATGGTGCCTCTTTCTCGACAGAATAGCAATGGGCGTGATTTAGGGACTGCCTAACATCTCTGTAGAAACAGAGACCACATTCTGACTGACTTGCGTGCCGGTCCCTAAGGCGCTTAGTACATACTGGTCGCGTTCGGGCGCCTGTTTGTGCGCGTTTTGACCTTGGACCGTCAAGTCGTTTTTCGTCTCACCCTCCATTTCTTGCTGGCTTGCTTAGCATTTATTCGCGGGCCATGACTTCGACATTCCCTGATGATTTGGAAGTTATTAGGACTCCCTTAGGTCCAGCAACACGAGTTCCCAGCGGATACTTTCTCACCCAGATTCTACCATCCTCGCCGGCGACCGTCGACCTTGACAAAGTCCAGACGAAGATGAAGCGCATGTCGAAGGGGACAGGACGGCCGCTCACGACAAAGGGTCGCTGGTGGGGGTTTGCGAAAGACCCTGCATTGGCTGACCGGTGCGAGAAGACGTCGTTCGCTCGTTTTATCGACATGGTGAAGGCGATTTCGAAAGCAGGCGCGTCGAAGCGTGCCGTGCTACCCACCGAGCTCCTACACAACACACTCCAGAACGTATGGACAGATGACAGGAAGGAAGGGCAGCTGTCAGACGCGTACATCGTAGCACGAGGGGCAGACAAAGCCGCGCTCAAATGGTCGGATGTTCGTGTATCAGGGGAGTACAGAAAGAAGAATGGCGAAGATGACGGCGAGATCGTACGTTCTGTTACTTGTACCGCTGATCATAACACTCATTCACCTCTACCTGTGCAGAATATGTACCGCATATGCTGGGACCTGGCCCACATGATGCGAGATCCTCGGCGCCGCTTCGCACTCGGCTACACTGTCGAGGACACGAAGATGGAACTCTGGTACTGCGACCGCGCGCAGGTGATATGTTGCGACTCGATAGACTGGATCACGGTGAGTGGCAAGGCTGCTGTTTCTCGGAATACATAGCCTGAACGTGCCGGAATAGGATCATCGCACCGTCATTCACATCTTTCTCTCACTCTTGTCTGCCGACGAGAGCCAAATCGGCTTCGACCCGACTGTCAAGGCCGTCGAAGACACGAATGGTCACGTCCAATACGACTACACTGTCGGAACGATGAACGAAACACCAGCCGTATATCGTACTCTGCAGATACTGTCGGACTCGAGAACCGATGGCGTCCGTGGAAAGGCGACGCGCGTCTGGAAAGCTGTTCGCATGAAGAATGGACTATTTTCAGGGGAGCCGGTGGTTTTGAAGGATGTATGGGTCGACGAGGAGCTGAGACGAGAAGGGCAGACATTGGACGATATTCGCCGCAGCGAGTCGTCTCCTGCGTCTCAAGCAATATTGGCGAAGTCACTACTGACTGTGCTCCGCCATGAAGATGTCGTGATTCGTTCGGTGACCGGCCGCGATCCAGCACACGTTGATCGTACGCGGCTGCATGCAGACAACGCCCGGGCCTTCCTCACGGGCGCGCCCCTCACAGATGCTCGCTTTCATCAACCGGAGGAACACCGCGATGCCACTGCGGGTGCTAGTAGCAGACCGTCGGGTCGCAAGGTTCACTATAGGATCGTTTTTGCGGAATGCTGTAAGCCACTGGACGCCGCACCCAGTCTCGTTGAGGTATTCTCGGCGCTGTCTCAGATCAGCGAAGGTACGCAGATGGGCGATTTTCGTCTTGCGTCAACGCTGACCTGCCCAACAGTTCTGCAGGTGCTACATAAAAACGGATGGGTACATCACGACATCAGTCAAGGAAACATCCTCTTGAAGGACGACAATACAGCGGCGTTAGTTGACTTTGAATACGCGATGCACATGGACGACACCAGCTGTCCAGACGTCGGAGTGGTGAGTCGTGTTATTGTTTGATCCCGTTGGGGACGTGCTGATCGCCGATTTAGGGGACGGCACATTCCATCTCCATCGAAGTGCAGATGACAAGCTATCTCTTTCGACTCGATGACTCTCCCGAAGAGTTACCCCCACCGCCTTTCAGCTCAAAAGAGTTGACGCGGATTGCTTTGGCAGTTGGGCGGGATCCCAATTTTCGCCTACCACACTTCACACTCCCTCCTATGCGCGCACCGCCGCCGCCGGTCGTCTTTACTTACAACCCGCTCCACGATTTGGAATCGCTATGGTGGCTAGCGACGTATTGTTTGTTCAACAAGGAGACCATCTGCGACTCGACAGTTCAGAAGCCTCTTGGCCAGTCGGAGCAAGCCCGTATCGATAAGCAGCGCACTGTCACGACGCGCCTTTTCGGCGACAGATCACGGCGGCGGCTTGTCATGACGACACCCAATGTGTTCCTAGAGGACCTCGCGTGTCTTTCACCCCACCTTCGGCCTGTGGGTCATGCCCTGAACGCATTGCGAAAGAAGCTGATCACGCGCTTCGAAATCGCGGAGAAGGATTGTACCACGATCGACTCTACAGTCGGCGCTGACTTCTACGACAGCTTTGAGCTCACTATGACCGATATATGCGATTTGTTGGCTCATCTTGGCATCCTCAACCCGACCCGAGGTCTTCCTACCAAGCTCGCGACGACCATGAAAGCAGGCCATAAACGCTTGCGCGACCCTCCGGGAGATGATGAGCTCTTAGCCCATCCTATCGGTGACCTTACCAGGTCCCAGAAAAGAATGCGTATGTGATAGATTCGATGCTCTGGTCTTGTTTACATATTGTATATCTCTGTTTGGTATGTCATATGATCATAATGTACTATCTGTGCTTGCTTGACTGCTCAGCATCTGTCGCTAGCATGGCCTGAATCTGATTATCGACCTTAGGAAGCTCGCACACGAACTGTAATTTTCTGGTGAGCGCGGTCGGGGAGTGAAATCAAGACACTGATCTAGATCCAGAGCAGCCTCGCTTAATCGGTGCACAGCTGGCCATTTTCCTTACAGCCTTTCTCTCCTCTGCTCTGTCACTCTCGCATCCGACATGTCTGATCGTCCTCCACCTCGCGGCACCACGCCAGCTTCGTCGAAATCAACATTGACATCTATAGACCAATTTTCCTACGTAGAACAAAAACGCGAGGACCTTCTCGTCGACATCGAAGAGACCACAGAGGAGGTGACATGCGAGTACGCTAGGAAATCCCTCCTTCCATCGGTCGACGCTGGATGGCTGAGGAAAGTAATGGTACGACTGACTTACGGCGACGATCCCGCCATCACCGCCGATGGACGATGGAGGGGGTTTGCCACCGATCCCTCGCAATCCACTCTCAACGAGGCAGAAACCTTCGCCCCCTTTAGAGACATAATCCGCGACATCATCAGGATCGGCGGCGCTACAGCTCCTAGAGGGCATCGTCGAGTATCGTTACTGGAATATAAGAACAATCCCGATATGAAACCCACATACATGCTACGGAAGACGCTAGCGCGACCGGACGCATGGCTCATCTTGGTGGATAGCAAGCCGTACTGGAGTAACATTGGTTGCGTCTGGGAGTTCAAGAAGGAGGATACCCCGCACAACGAAAGTGATGTACGTCCAAGTCTGCCGCTCTCGCAGTATAGGGACTCATTAGGTCCCCATCAGAACCTCCGCAAGGTGGTCTGGAGCGGGCAACAGCTAGTCCGTGATGATCCTCGTCGACGAAAGTATTTTGGCTTTACGGTCGAAGACAGGCAGATACGGCTGTGGTTTGGCTGTCGAGGCTTCGTGGTGACGACAAAACCCTTCGACTTCATCACTGTATGTCATCCGTTCGTTGCAATCTGTCACGATCATCCCTAACCTACGCCGCAGGACAAGGAAATCTTCGTTGGATTTCTTCTTGCGCTCCTCTTTGCGAGTGAGGAGGAGCTGGGATGGGATACATCGATGGTAAAGGTGCCACATCCAGACACCCCCGACGAGCCCGATCAATACAACATTTCGGTTCACACTGCCGATGGCCAACACCTCGTCTTCCAGACTGTAGAGCTGATATCAAACTTTCGCGCTGATGCGCAACTGGGACGAGGCAGCCGTGTGTGGACTGTCAGACGTCTTGTCAACGGAGTGCTATCGGAAGAGTTGTACGCTCTGAAAGACACGTGGATCGACTGCGATCGAGACAGCGAGGGCGATATTTGGGCCGCTATCCGCTCAGACATCCACGATGTCGACTCGTTGGCCGCTTTCGACATGTATACGTTGACCGTGTTGTGGCACGGAGACGTCAGAGTCCGCGACAAAAAGGGCCGAAGGCTTGTTGACGACTACAAACTGATGCTTCGTATCCCTGGCAACGCTCTTCCACTCGACGCGCTCTCATTCAGTTTTCAACATCTTCCACTCCCTGACCTTGGCGAGAAGCCGGCCAAGGGCTATCCTTATACCCGTCCGGTGTCCATTCTGCGACAGAAGTACGAACCTCGGGTGGACATGAAGCACTACCGAATTGTGTTCAAGCAAGTCTGCAAGCCTATCTATTCCCTCAATTCTATGGCCAAGATTTACAGGGCACTAGCCCTGGTTTGCAGTCGTGAGTATCAGATATTTGTCTTTTTGGGAAGTGATTAACTTAGCGTGCCGGTAACTTTCGTAGCACTCCGTGCCCTCCACGCAGCGGGTTGGGTACATCGGGACATCAGTGTTAGCAACATTCTCATTGACGAAGCGGGTAACCCTCGACTATGTGATTTCGAATATGCCATGAGAGTTGATAGTACAGCGAAGGTCCACAAAGTTCGCACGGTGAGTTGACTCTGTCTGTGGGCGCAACACACACTGAATCTTCTTGCAATATTGTCAGGCTTTTGAAGACTACATGGCTATCGAATTCAAAAATCATGGCTATATGTTCATGCCGCGTGACCTTGAGCTACTACAGGCTGGCGACTCGGAAGCGGTCGTTGATCAAGTCGAAAAAGCCGAGCGAAGCGGCAGGCTACACAGGAAGGCCCTTGCTATAGGTCGTGGACAATCTGTCGAGCCCGAACAGCCACTCATTCAGTCGGCGAATATCGGAGACACGACGCCGACACCCGTATTCCAGTTCAATGGCTACCACGACATCGAGTCATTGCTGTGGATACACGTATACATCACAACTGGACGAGATGTAGAGGATCCGACGCCGACTCTCGAGGAGAAGACACGTCGAGGCCTGCAATGCATTGGTTCGAAACGTATCTTCTCTGATAAAGATGGAGTACTCAGATCGAAGGGTTTCGACCATATGAACGAATTTCTTCATCCTTCGGTGCAATTTCTTGCGGGTATAACAGACAAGCTCCGAAGATATCTTGTCGACGACTACAAGAGCGCAGAAAAGGGGACCTTCCCACTGGGCCATGTCGACGTGGGTACGATCAACGAAAACTTTCAAAGTGTGTTGTTCTCCGTGCAAGAGACTTTCAAGAAGCAGGACATTCCTCTCATTCCTTGGGATCTTCCTGTTGAACGCGTTTTCCAAAAATCCAAGGTCGATGGCGCCAGCCCCGCGATCGAGAACGACGACCAGGCGAATAACAAGACACGGAGGCGTCAAAGCAATGCTAGCGGTTCACGCATCACAGCGCCGGAACCCGATACGAATGCCAGCCGTAGTGGCACGCAGACTCGTCTGCCGGTGGTACCGGAAGACGAAGGTGAGGATGATGCACATGGAGAGGCATCATCCCCACCTGCTGGTCTGTCCCAGCTTGCAGAAGAACAGAACGCGCCTGCAGCCCCAGTCGCTAAGAAAGGTCGAAGAGCTCCTCGACGTCAACAACCATCTGGTGATGGCCCGACTTACATGACTCGTGCTCAAGCCCGTAGTCTTGCTACACAGACACCCGCCGCTACGCCGTAGATTCTGTTGTAGAGCGCCTGTGTCCAACTTATATATCATCAAACCCACGTTTGCTTGACGGCGCACTTTCTACATGTTGTGTGAAGCTTCGTTGCATTGCTGTCATTCTTGTCACAGCGTGAACGAGCATAAGTACATTGAATGAAAACCAAGTTCTACCAGTACGCCGGGTATCCTCTACGAAGTTCTTTCAAACATTCCAGCGCTGCGGCGCGCGACAGACACGGAAGTCTGGGGGGTGGAAATCCCTCTCTCGTGTCCTCTTCGTCACGGATACCATCCCCTCCATCGTCTGAGTTGATGTCCCCAACCTCATCGCCTGTATCATCAGTGACTTCCTCTCCATCTCCGGCAACCAGCGCGATGACCTGTCTAGCGCGGGCGACGAGGGCATCGGGAACCGCGGGTCGACCTTCCTGTGCGGCAATGTGCAAGAAGCCATCGAGATCGTGCACTTCGATGTCGTAATCTGTGAGCAAGGACGCAAGATCGGGATCAGCACGCTCCGGGGCAGCATCCTTGTCCTGCACGTCGTCGATATTTTCACCGTCGGGTTGGGGCGATGCAATGAGTACTCCCACCGGCTTGTTGCCGGTGTCTGTGTTAGAAACAGCCATAGAAGTGTCAGAATCCACAGGAGAGTCGTTTGGTGCTCCCGAGTCCCTTGTTCGTTTACCGTCGTCTTGACGGACCTTCTTCCTCACAAAACGGAAGAGCGCCCACCCTTCCGAGCTGAAACCCAAACCGAACACATCATATTTCAGCACGAATAGCCAGCCGCATGCCCCAGTCAAAGGCAGCCCGTTGAGCAGCTGCGGCACGGCGACAACGGTACGCTGGCCCCACGGTGTGCCGGGGTCGCGTGCCGCTGCGGTGAAAGCCGCGCCAATCGCGGTCCCGCCACCATAGAGAACTCGCCAAAGGGCATCGCGTACACGGCGTGCAGGTAGTCCGTGAGTCCCTGCACGACGGCCGCCGGGGCGAGAAGCGGGAGTGATAACCCGCGGAAGGTGGGCATCGTGCCCGGGTGGACAGAACCGAAGGTGATCGCGGGCGTCCAGCCTGCATCTTTCTGTTTCTTCGCGCCGCGGCGGTCCGATGCTGCGAGAGCAAGCAGCCCACCGCCCGCAGCTCTGCGTCTGTCACGTCCGGGATACCGACCTGCGCAAACGTGACGGGGAGGTCAACAGAGAGCATGAGTGCGATATACTTGTCCAGCTCTGCGGTGTCCGCGTCGTCGAGGATGAGCTGGCAGACAATGCCAAAGGCGACTGTGATAGCGCGTGAGTAACGATACGAGACGGACAACACGAACGACACGCACCCTTTTCTCCATGCATAAGCCCGTGCATCGCGTGAATGGAGGTAAAGCCGTTGTGAATCTAAAACCCGTTCAGCATGGCGCAAATGCCACCACAAAAAGCGAGACGCACGGAATGAGCTGCCGCGACACCACCAGACTCGAAGCCAAGTCCCGAGCAGAGCGTGTTCGCTTCGACGACGGCTTCAAACGCGGGCGTACACGCCTGCGCCTTGTTCGCTTCGTACGCCTGCTTCCCGTACTTGAACAAAATTTCTTCGTACTTGGCGCATATGGCCGCGGAGACCTCCGTGGGGAGCAACCCGCCAGGGTTGGGGCTCGTTCTGCAGCGGCGCGCTTCGACATTTGTTGCGAGCGCGTCACCCATCCCGGCGGCCAGGAAGCGCGGCGGTGCCTTCACGATTACGCTCGTATCGACGAGCACGATAGTCGGGTTCTTCTCGTAAAACACGTACTGGTCGAAAGCGCCGTCCGGAGTGTAGAGAACGGAAAGCGCGGAGCACGGTGCATCGGTCGACGCCGTCGTTGGTAAGATCGCGACTTGGATGTTCAGCCGATTGGCGATCGCCTTCCCGGTGTCGATGGTCTTCCCACCGCCAAGCGCGATGACAAAGTCACACTGCGCCTGACGGGCGATGTCCCGTCAGGCGAGCAATCTCCTGGGACGTAATCTCGCCACCAAAAGTTGCTCGAGTGACTCGGAAGTCGGCAGCTTCGAGGGCAGCGATCAGGCTCTTGCCGGCTATAGGGTGTCGCGTAAGGAGATTGAAGACGAAGTACGACATGACACATACCGATCTCGTACACGACGTCGTCCGCCGCGATGAAAGGAACGCGACCAAGGCCGGACACATATTTTGCAGCATTACTGATCGCGTTCGGACCCTGGATGTATTTCGAGGGTGATTGAAAGAGCCGTTCTGTGAGACGATCGGGATTTGGCATTCTCGAGCTTGCAGCGATGCTGGAAGGTGAGGTGAGGCGTTCTGCGAGTGCACTGATTGTGAGGCATGCATATCACCAAGAAAGTGGCTTGTTGGCGTACCTCAAAGAAATCTGAAGTATGCCGTCACATGTACCTCTCTCTCACACACATTTACCACGCGACTTATCATGTGTCGGGATGTGCGAGGCGCTGCGAACGCGCACTTCCTCGAGTCGGTACCCGGGCTTATGCCTATCTTGTTATGCCCTTCTCACACGTTCTTGGTCAAGCTCTTCGTTGCACTTGCTAAACCTTTGTTCCATGGTCGAACTCAAATTCGACATCGACACCACGAGTCGCTGTCATTGCAGTCACTCCCTCTGCGTAGAAGGCGTGCGCAGTCAATGACAAAACCGAGATGTTTGCAGAAGACAAACTGCACACCTCGTGGATCTGCTCGCGCTGTCCCTCTGAACCTCCTTCACAGCACAACTTCGTTTGCTGATGCGTCCGAGCTAGCATGTTCGCGTGCCATTGAGGGACGACTGCAGAGGGTACCGGCAATCGCTGGGTTGTAGACCCGGAGTACCTTGCGGATCTGAAGTGCTTCCGGCCATGGCGACGAGCAGTGTACAGATAAAAATGTACGCGTATAGCTTCCGCTAAGACTCCGCTTATGGATCGAGACGTAGTGAACACTCGCAGCCTTTGACCTTGAGTCAGCGAAGGACGGCGCACGAGAATGCCACACAACACACCATCGTGTCCCATCCAGCTCGTACTCAGCCTGAACTCAAAAGTTTCAGTAATCTGTCGCGTATGAATAATGCTTAACCGGTCTTTGGTCAGCAAATGGGCATCGAGTAGATACGAAAGCCAGCGTGAGCAACATACAATGACCTCGCGAATTCGTCGTTTTCCAAGGGATGGCTCGAGTGTCGCTAGAATAAAACGCAAGATAATTGGTTATAGAACATTTTCGCGTATGGCCATTGAATATGACGGGCATTGAGGGGGGATTTGCACGGTTCTCGGTGGGTCGGGATCGTGGTAGTGAATGAAGTAGACAAGCGCCCATGCGTCGGGATTTGTCCAGATATAGTGAAAGTACGGGGAAAAGTTCCTCTTACCCATCGACATCGACCATCACTACGCGTCCCTGCTCCTGCCTCCCCTCTAACATCACAAGCCACCCTGGAAACCCAAAAATGGTGCAGATTTCTCAACTCGCGTCCATCAGAGGTCACTCATTGCCACCTCATGTCTCAGTCAAAGGTGTTCGCGGGGCGCGTTGCCCAGCAGACCGCTGTCGGCATCTGCGGGGCCCTAGCGCGCGGTAGTATCGTAGCTGGTGTGTGTTCTATAGACCCCCTCGGTAGTATTCAGTCTGATTTATCGCCCGCTTCAAGCGGTCTACTCCAGCGCTGCCCCACACTCGTAATACCGCACGACGGCGAGAGCGCGACTGTCCAGGAGCATCTCCAGATTGCTGTGCCGGATAGTAGGTGCGACATGCGTATTGTGCGCGTTTTGCGCGAAACCAGACGACGCGCTATGCTCAGCCAGGATGCGGCGATACGTTCCAGAGGAACGGAACAAAACTGTCGCTGAGAAAGCCTGGAAGGCGGGGATGTTGGCCAGAGGAAACATCCAGCAGCCGGTAATGTGGTGAGAACGTCTGAGAAATGACTGTAAGTGTGCTTGCTGGATGTTTGAGGACAGTGCCGACTAACCTGACGTTGCGTAGGGATGAATAGAGGCGCCGTGGATCTCTTGCCAGCGGGTGCGATGAAAGCAATTGCAGGTGTCAAAATGCGGGGGTTCGCTCAACCTGGGCTCGTCCTTATCACCAAGAGGTCAGGGCTGACGTCGCTATTTTTGCGAACGTGCTACGCTACGTCCCTACCTCGCATTCCCGATTTACGTCGTTATTTGCCGATCTCGTTTCTTCGACCTCGCTAGCCTTTCACTGCGGCCCTTTGATTCACAAACTGTGACGACGCAGGCCGCCTCGACGTGCACGATGTGAACGCGAAGATTTTAGGGATATAATCATTTAGTAAGACGGGTCTTGTCCAGGGCATTGATGACGAAGGCGAAATCAACAGGAGTTACAAACCATATGGCTATTCTGGGGTATGCATCAAACCTTACACTTTCCTCTAGCTGGGCCTCATCGTCTGATTCATGGCGATGATTTACCAGCGTATATTTGTTTGTGGTTCGCTTCGAAGAGACCCTGGCAAGTCCCGCATCACGCACAACTTCTGTACTCGTGCTCATTTCTTTTGTTTGTAGGCAATTGTGATAGAGCCGCTGAGCTGAGGTTGTTCAAGCAGTAGTCCAACGTAACGCCGTGATATCTACTTCCCGATAAATTCCTGAGTATGATAGATTTCTACGCTATGTGGGCGTTCAGATCGGAGACAGGCCCCTGGCCGCACTGCACGCAATCGGGTCCGAAGGTTATTCCCTCCCCAAAGCGGTGACGCCACAAAGCCTCGGTGATGGCCGAGAGATCACCCTGCGACGTGATTAGAGCCGCTCAACCGTCGCCTGCCTTTCAGCTTCCAAGTGGTCCTGAAGCTGTCGCCGTTGCGAGCTTACCGAGGTCCGACCTGACAAATGCTCGACGTTTTGATGCTCCTGACGCAGACACGCAGCTCAATAGGTGCTATCAATGACTGCCGATCGCGTACCCCCGGAGCTGTTCGAGCGCATCCTTCAGGCCCTCTCGTCTTTCGACGAGCCACGTACGCATCACTATGTTTATGCTTTCAAACGTGAGCTCGCCAACTGCTCGCTAGTTTGCCGCTACTGGCGGCAGATTGTCCAGCCCAGGATTTTCATCAGCGTCAGCCTGCGGTGTCGTGAGGATCTTCTCGCCTTGACAGAGCTTCTTGACTCGCCGTACACGCTCATCCATCGGTACATCCGGTTCATCAAAGCGATATCCTCCGTGGGCCCGCGCCGCTCTGTGCCGTTCGTGCACCTACTCCCCAGTCTGCAACAGAAACTGCCGCTCGTCGCTACTCACGTCATCCTCGAGGGGGAATCCGCGCGCGAGGCCAATCCCGAGCTCAGTGATCCTCCGTTGCTATCACTGGCTCCGTCTTCTGCATACGGCGCACTCCCGCGCTCTCCTCCTGCGTCACCGCAGTTCCAGATTACCCGCCTTGCCCTCCGTACGGTTCGCTTCCCCAGCATGACAGCGATCGTGCGACTCGTCGCAGAGCTGCAGCACGTCCACTATCTCATCTGCGATTCCGTCACTTGGACATCAAGCCAACACAGAGAAGGTCAGGCGGCACCCAGCGCGGAATGGATTACCCCGCCACCCGCTAGGACCTTTCGTCGTCTCGCTTTGACCGAGGTCGAGATGTCTGGATGCACCGACAACTGGTGCGCACTGTGGCTGATGCTCCGGCTACATCACCCTCGTGTCGTGGACGTCGCGCGGGAAGACCTGGCATACATCTTACCAATGGTGCGCCTGTTACAGGAGAAGATACCAGAGTCGCGCAACTACAGCGAGGACGAGAAAAACGTGCTTGTGCATGTAGGCAAAATGCCTTTGGATGATTATCACGATCACCTTGTAATCAGTGAGTCTTGATTCACCAACGACACGCATTACACGTACTCACTGTAGATCTGACCGACAAGACGTACGGTGCTCAATAACTGTTGAGAGTCCCACTGGCAAACGCGTGGTACGATCGCCCGATATCACGTATGGCATCTCCAGGATTCCACCATCGGAACTTTCTCCTGCTCTCAAAGATGACCAGGGACCCTTCCGCCTAGTCACCCTCGCTCTCGATTTGTCCGCTGTGGACGATCTTGACGACATTGGAAATCGACATGACTGGAGCATCCTCGACCACCATCCGATAGACAAAGGCCTAATGTCTATGATGGGCATCGTGCTGGGCTTCAAGTCCTCCCAGGCTGGAAATGGTGTTCGCTTTGTTCAGAACAAGCTTCCTGGCTTGGCGCGCAGCGCTGAGCTGATATTGGTGGCGCGGCAGGACGGCGATTCGCGTGGAGAGTGGGTGCGGGTCACTCAGATTGATCTTCTCGGGTTAGGCGCCTTTTGCAGTAGGTATAACTTTGCATACATGTTCGTGACACTCATAAACTTTGTTTTGCAGGAACGGGTACGAAGGACGTATATCGAGTAGCGGTGCCATTATGGCAGTTACCGATGAGACGCATGCCTGATGATCGGCCTCCGCCGCCACCTAAAGATGCTTAATATCTTCGAAAATGAACGACATAAATGTTTAGTTGAACGTATCGATTTCTCCGTGTCGCGAATAAGACACATCATGATTCCTGGGGATGTGGCGGGGCATACGGTGGTAGGCGGTATGCCATGTCAGACTTGTCTTGCATATGGCACTTGTAGGCAGCACGGTGACCTAGATGGTTTTCCCTCTGCAAATGTACAAGCAACCGTCTCCTCCATCCCTCCGGAGTAGCCGGCCCGGGTCGACGTCGCCAGTTAGGATTGGCGCCTGGTTGAACTTTCGTCGCTCCTCCTCCTCAACCATCATCCAGTCCTCGACTTCCCGTATCTTCGACCTCCTGCGAGCTCAACTCTGTGCAAGAACATGGGACAAAGGCATCAAGCATTCCTCATCGCGCGGGTCGTGCCTCATGGAGAGACGATACCAAGATATCGGTGCATAGCGGCGTACCATCACCAGTGGTGCTACGGAGCCCTTCCTCTACGCGCTGCACGGCGATTCATGACTCTAGTGAAGCAAACAGGAAATGCAGAAATCGTTCGCGAAGAACTCCGGGCTATAGACGGCAAATTCGGAAGATACCAACAGAAGCCAGACATCAGTCACGTTCCATGCCCGTTTGCCGCGTCGTTGCTGGGTACTAGCTGGGACGTTGACCTCACCGCTGGTTGTGTATACACCAGCGGCGTAACCTTTGATAACAGCCTGTTATCTGCAAAGATGGCGAGTCGGGGAGGCGGTGCGTCAATTGCAACACCCATCTTTACGACCACTACTCACGATGCTAGTCTCGTTAGATAACAACGACGGAATCACCATTATCGACGTCTCCAACCCTGAGGATCCCGCACATTGCTTTATCAGTGACAACACTCCGCTCAACGCAACGCGCTATGTCTCGAACTACCACGCGATCACACGGGCCACGAAAAGCGAGCCGAAGACCAGCGACTTGGAGAAGAAAATTATTGCGGCGATCGTAGACCTCGATGGAGAGCGACTCGTGACTCTTCAAGCACTTTCTGAGGCTTGGCCGAGTGAATTTAAGGTCAAGCCAACGAGAAAGAAGGCTAGGTACGAACGCGACGCCCGGACTGTGTCCTCCCTCACCGACATGACTTTGCTCTCTGCTCTTGAATCCGCTTTCGAATCTGGCGACACCAGCTCTATCGAGGAGATGCCGGTACTCCTAAGCAAGGCGGATCTCGTGCTTGGACTGTTGCGCGAGCGTTCCCCGTTTCCTGACTCTGGAGTTCCTATTCTCTCGGTGATTCTACAAGAACAGCTCAAGCGCTCTACTGCCGTCGACCTCTCAGGAATGGATCTTTCCGACACTCAAGTCGTGACCATAATGCGCGATTGTGAAACCACTTCGTCCTTGAACCTGTCGCGTAACTCGCTTGTCACTATCGAAGGGATCAAACAGCTCCTGGTTCAATCGCCTGAACTGAAGCGCCTAGTCCTCATGAACTGTGCGGCCATATCTACCGACACCCTAGTCTCGCTCCTCTCCCAGGACCCCCAGCTGTTCTATCACCTCGAAGCGTTCATGCATCCCGCCTTACTCGCTGTCGCCTATGATGTCGACGCTGATACCTCACCCGCCTGGCAGCCCGCCATCACGTTCGCCTCGGTGCACTCATCCTTTATTCCTAACTTGCGCGGCGTGTCGCTCCCTCTGTTCAACCCCTCAGCCGTCGTCCAGGCCCTCGCGGACCACCTGCTCGCTGTGCACAGCATGAACCGCTCCGAATTCTGGATGAGCGGCGGGAATGCCACGAGCGCGGCGTTCGTTGCGGCGGCGCGTCCCACGGGCACGTCGTGGGGTGAGCGAACCGTCGTCGCTGTACCGCGGCTCATGGACTATCTCCCCGCCGCCGGCAGTAACTGGCTCTTTGCCGTAAACTGCACGAATGATGCTGCAACGAACGGATGGGCGTTCCTCCGGTTTTCTCGGAAAACGGCTTCAACTTCAGACACTGCCGAAGATGACTTCGCGAACGCAGAAGATGGCTCTGATGCTGAGGATGGCGCTCTCGAGGCGGAAGATGCGATGGATTCCGAACTAGAGCTCTTACTTGCAGACTACAACATCGAAGTACACGATCTCCAAGGCTTTCTTCGCCTCGCCGCGCAAGAAGGTCGTCCCGCGGTCCACGAGGACCTCGTCGCACATGCGGAAGATGTGATCGCGCAGGTGGAGAAGGAGGGCGTGCAAGACGGGAATACCAAGCGCAGGACCCTGGCGCTGCCCTTCATGGGCCACGACGCCGCCATGGCGTGTCTGGCGGAGATCCATCGTGGACGTGAATTCGAATGAGGAACTATTGTTACGGAGCGGCATGATTGGTCTGCAAGCAACTGCATATTCCGCGATGACGAGATACAAACAATTCGTGTTCGCCGCAAAGTTTGAACGAATGGCATCCGATTGAGTAGATACAACGACCAGAGCGACCTTTTCTTCCAGAGCTTGCATGTGACTACGAGGAATTGAATCACTGTATGATAGAAAGACGCAATACAGCGGTCAGCGCACACGTCCAAACGTGTAGGCAAAACAACGCACTTTGTCCCCCGCCTCGCTCTTCATAAGCACTTTAGCGAAAATACCCGGGATTGCGTAGAAAGCTGACAGCGCGTCATCGCGATCCTCCACCGTTAGAGTCCTCACACGGTCGAGGTAGTGAAACGATAGGATGAAGTCGGGGCTGACGGTTGTCGTCTTGCGCGCCTTCTCCCGGCAATTCTCCGTCCACGGGTCAGAGCCAAAGTACTTTGTGAACTGTACGGCAAGACCGGAGTTCAACAGATATATGACAACATCATGAAAGCAGTGATATACTACCTTCTTCTGGTTCACGTCGTACACGACCTTCGACCAGAGCCCAAGGAGGTCGAATAGCGCCTCCGCGTCCTCTTGCTTTGTGGCGGCGAGCACCTTGACGGAGTTTATTTGGTGAAAGCAGACGAGAAACGGTGGATTGCTCAATGTCGAGGCGGCGTTGTTCGCGTCGCGGGCACCGTTCTTGCAGTCTTCGAGCCAAGGGTCGAGCCCCCAGTTCTGTACGATCTCAGGCTACCGAGCCAGCAGCGGTAAATATCAATGCGCCGACTTATTGGTGAATCACGGACCTCTGGCATAGCTGAACGGAGATAGGATGAAGTATGTGTCAATATAATTGAGTGAAGGAGATACTGGTGCGTGAACTTGCGTCTGCCGTTCTCTGCGCCATTTAAGCCTGCCCCCATTGTAGCAATCAGCAACACGATCAACGGCATACGCGACTTGTGAAAGTACTACGCACCTCTGCTTTCGAATATCCGACCGAGTGTCGGTGAAAACAACGTGCCGCCGAGCAGTTCCCACCTCATGTGAACGCCGTGTTCAAGGAGCACTGCTGCGCTTCTACAAAAATACATCAGGACTTGGAAGGGTCAATGATAGCCCAGTACTTCTTGGGAAATCTCACAGGCATCGGCATGTCGGGCGCGAGTGATGCAAGATGAATGGAACTGAAGTCATCGGTGTCTTGTGCATAAACGACTTCCATTCCGTGCATTTCGCCACAGCCTCCGAGATAGTCGTTAGTTAACACATCCCGAGTCAAAGCCAGAAGCATAGTCCGACGATACAATGCTCATACCCGCGTGTGTCCGATACAACCGTTGCACAAGGCTGTGGGCCAATGTTTGAATGCTCGACACAGCAGTACCGGCTCAGGCGAACAACGTGGCGAGACGGCTAGATGATAAGGAATGAACCTGAGTCGTCTTTTTCGTCTCAGAAAGTCACTCACTTTACCCTGTTTATCTGAACCACGCGGCGCGTGCACTAGCAAGGAGTTGAGGGCGTGATTATGCTGCGCTTCCAGTCCAATAGCAAAGCCCCTCGAAAGACCACAACAACAAGATGGAGGTTTCACGCGTACGCTGCCCAAGCTTTCCAAGGACGGAAGGTGTCATCGGAGACATGATAAAGTACACTGATCATCTGCATGATACGATGTAATGTTGTAAAGGTTCACATTCATTCTATGATTTTGCTTGAGTAGGGACACAGTTGCAGATTGATGTAGAACGCCTCGGTCGGTGTTCACGGCTGCTTCATGAGTCCCAATTCTATAGCTTTGATTTGTATCCCCTGCATTTTACGTGAGAACACTATTGCACGGATGTATAGAGCAAGACGCACCAGATGCCTCGATTGGAAGCGTGAGTTTGAGAAATCTCCCGCGGCGTACCAAAGCTAGAACATAATCGGCGCGTCAGATCTCGTGAGAACGACATAGCAGACAGATACTAGATCCACTAACCCCTGGATATCCTGAGGTACGGAAGCTCCCGCTAATCTCGCCTTCGCTGTCCAGGCCCCACACGGGGCGAGTCTTGTCGATGACATCCGCACCGAATATCTGCTTGTTAACTTCGCGCATGTTCTTGTAGCCCGTCCTATTGTGAAATACAGGCGTTACTCGATAGGAACACGAAGAGTGGCAGACTATGGGACCTACGCGAAGATGACGACATCAGCGGGAAGTTCTGTGCCGTCTGCCAGCACGAGCGCATCCTCCGTGAACGTCTTCAGCGTGGATCCTGTTTTGACTTTGATGGCCCCAGATGCGATGAGATCTCCGGCGCCCTTGTCGAGCCCTGAACAAAGTCAGACATGCAGCGAACAAGCAGTTATGGTGCTCACAATAGCCTAGAAACGAATACGAGTCGGGTTACAAGGAGATACGAAAGCTATTAGTTAAATTACGTACCGCCCAGTCTGTCTAGCCAAAGCACGACTTGTGGCTTTTCTTGGTTGACCATAAACCCGCCCTTGCGCACCTTCTCGAGCGTAGTCTTGTGCGTCTCCCAGTACGCAGCAAGTGCGTCCTTCTCGGTCATCATCTTGACGACATACGCGCGCGGAGTTGCCGCGATCTTGAAGTCGTTCACCTCGATCGGGACCTCGGGCGCGAAGGCTTTGCCGATCCGCACGTTCTCTGCGTCGCGGCCAGAAACGCACATAGGCGAGCGCTGCAGCATCGTCACGGACTGCGCGCCGGCCTCGACGAGGTCCTGGCAGACGTCAACGCTGGTGTTGCCCGCGCCGACGACGACGACGCGCTTGCCCACGAACGGAGACGGCTCCTTGTACTGCGTCGCGTGCAGCACTGTGCCACGGAAACGGTCGCGTCCGGGTACTTCTGGCATGTACGGCGCGCCCAGCGTGCCCGTAGCAAGTACAATATGGGCTGGGTGAAGTGATACCTCCTTGCCGTCGTGGTCGACAGTGACTGTCCATCTGCCTGTTGCATGATCGTATATCGGTCGCCCGACGATGCTCGAGTTCGTCCATACGAGCAGTTCCTGTGTCATGGCGTACGTTTCGAGCATAGTCGCGACACGGTCACGCGGCGGGTAGACCGGCCAGTTGGCCGGGTGTGGCTGGTACAAGACTGCACGAGGGGATTGATCAGATAGCCCCGGGCAAAGGTCCGGGAAGAGCACTCACGCTGATGCTGCTCCTTCACGGTATGCAGTGCGAGACTGTCGTACCGCTTCCGCCAGTTGTCGCCGACGCGCTGGTTCTTCTCGATCAGAATGTACGGGATGCCCATCTGCTTGAAGCGCGCGGCTACTTGCACGCCGATCTGTCCTGCACCCACTAAATCACGAGACGTCAGTAGAACACCCCCGCCGACAGAAGGGGTACATACCGATGAGGACGTGCGGGTCAGATTCGTACTGCTTCCTCTGCTCTGCGGTGTACGCAGACCACGTCTTCCCGTCGACGAAGTCCTCGAACGTGTACCTCCCCAAACGCTCCTCGTGGCCCTTCAGCTCCATCACAATCATCGACACGATGTGCGCTTGCCAGACGCCGCCCGTTTCTTGAACAAGCCGGGCGAAGCCCCTGCCGCGCGTGATAGGAGTCTCGTACGTGAATCCGAACTCCACGCCTTGAGCCGGCCCCATAACAAAGGACGTAGGCCGGAAGTGCTCCTCGTCGCTGAGCTTGATGTCGGAGATTTTGACAGAGGGGAGCTTGTTCGAGAGGAATGCGCGAATCTTCTCGCGCCCCTCGAGTGTATGGTAGTCCCAGGAGAACGTCAGGACGTCACGGAACCACCCTCCAGGTTGGAAGGTCTCTACGACGCCCGTAACATTCTTGGCGTGCAATGCAGAGGCGAAACGTGATAGCCATTCATATGCGATAGCAGTGAGGTTGTTGGGTTGGTAGCTGACACCAGTCATTGTGCTGAAGGTTGTTTCGAAAGACTGAGCTAGCTTGACCGCTGCATATAAATACTCCTTATTATATTCCTCCCGTGGCGGAAACCTACATACCTCAGAGTGAGCCCGCTTCGGCAGCGAACGAAACTAGGGAGAGTAGGCCGACTGACCAGCACTCGGGGGTAGCTGCACGGCCCCGATGTCTAGTCTTCGTCGCGACAGCGGTTGATGTGAACAACAGAACAAGTTGAAGCTCGCAGACGTCGTAGCTCCCTCTCGAGCCACATGTCCGCTTTATGGCTATGGCGTACTGGAAGAACCGCACTGTAATACGTTTCAGCGCGATCGACGACGCTGCGGGTCGGGGCGATGAAACATCGAATGTCACCAAGCGCACGCATCATCGCGCCGACGTCGAGAGGGCAAAGTTTCTCACAACCTGAGAGGTATGTCAGAGCACGACGTCATGGTGCTGCAGCGTGCACGACAGTCAATGAGGGAGCGTACCGTGAAACGCGCACACGTACAGTGGTGAGCGCCGGCGGGTCCAAAACGTTTGCACCCGCCGCGTCGTGCCGCTACCGCCGCGCATCGCCGAGGATGTCGGCAGCGGAATCTTTCACGGTGTCCACCGCTCTCCAGCGTTCAACTCAGCGAAACATCCTAGTTCCTGTGGTACCCCCGCCGAGGGAATCCCGCCGATGCATTAGCGCCCGATTACCACCAGGAGGAACCTTGAAAGGCACCTGCAGCTTCCACCAGCGTCGTTTTATATGTGATAATCCCCTAGGCACGGACTCTTCTAAGGACAATCGAGAGTAGAATCCTTCGAATACTCGACGGACACTGCAGAAGATGGTGTCAAGTTGATGCACTTGAGCACGACTGAACGGTACATTTCACCTTCTTGAAGTTCTATGACCTCACCCTCTTCGTCGTCATTCTGTCGTCTTGATGGCCGCTACGAGTTTCTGCAAGTTCTGTGGGTACGTGGTACGTGCCGAGTGAGGGCGGGGTGTTGCCGCCGACCTGACAAATCCCGGGAACGGTTTGTCGTGACTCATGGGCTGCTTGGTGGTACTTTGTGCGCCGCCGTGCGCGTTACCAGCAACGACATCTGTCTTCCAGACTTCGAGGTACGTTGGTAGCACAGCGAGTCTACTGAGAAGATGAATCTGAGGCACTCATTCTTGCAGTTCCAGCAAGTATGTCGGCAACCCAGCAGACAATCCATATAGGCAAGCCAGGTCTCGTCCTGATCGACAACCAAGTCGGTTTCAGTCACCCAACGTACTGGGGCTTGCAGCGCTCGAACCCGGCGTACGAAGAGAATCTGGCGAAACTGCTCACAGCTTTCCGTGCGCACAAGCATCCCATCTTCCACGTCGCGCACCACTCTGTCAAACCCGCCTCGCCGCTTCATCCCACCATCAACCCAGCTGGCGCGGAATTCTATCCCTTCGCGGAGCCACGACCTGAAGATGGAGAGAAAGTGTTCTTCAAAAACGTGAACTCGGGGTTCATCGGGACGGGCCTGGAGGACGCGATACGCGCCGCGGGTGTCACCGAGCTCTTCATCGCGGGCCTCACGACAGATCAGTGCGTCAGCACGACGACGCGCATGGCTGCGAATTTGCACGTTACAGGCGAGGGTGGAACCGTCTATCTCGTTGAGGACGCGTCGGCGACGTGGGAGCGCGGGAAGTGGGACGCGGAGACCGTGCATCAAGTGAATCTCGCGAGTCTGAAGGGCGAGTTCGCGGAGATTGTGACCACTGGCGAAGTCGTGAACGCGTTGGGATCAGCGAAATGAGTAGAGACTACGCGGTGAAGCTCACATCCGCCAGTAATCACAAAATGTACGGTCTCGTTGACCGAATATTCGTCCGAGAACACAGACTTCGGGATCGTGCGGACGACATAACGGAAGTCCGGGACAAAGGTGGATATTATGAACACCTATTCGAGGCGTCGCACAACCCGTTAAGCTATGATTGCATACCTGCAGACGTGAAGTGAGGGGGCGTTGAAAAACAGCCTGAACTTAAAGTTGTCCCTTTTGAGCGTTACTTACGTAAGTATCACATAAGCGCTAAGCGCTGATGCGTGCTCTCCTCTTGTCTCCCAACGGCCACTATCGACTCATTCTGCTCAGCCTCTGTGGCCACAAGGAGCGGCTTGTAGTCGCTGCGTAGTGGGAGCAATAACGTCGCGTCAAGATGCCCACTGGAACGCCTTACAACTCTTTCATTCCCCCATATCCCATCCGCGTGGACGACTTTGCTGACTCTGCAGGCCTGTCCAGCGTGCCCGCCCTCCACCTCCTCTCGCATACGCACTCGGATCACGTTAACGGCCTCGCTTCCAAGTCGTTTTCGTCGACAATCATATGCTCCCCCGACGCGAAAGAGATGCTGCTCCGCCACGAGGTGTACGCAGAGCGCGCCTTGACCGAACGGGAGATCCGGGCAGAGAAAGTACGGACGTATGCCCACCTCAAGACACCCCCGAGAATACTCGAAGACGGCACGGTCAATTATATTGGGTCGCGTGACTTGCTAGTGAGTGTAGTCTCTTTTCAACGCGACATTGAGAATGTGCGATGTGTTATGTCATGCACGCGTTCGCATCAGGCCATATTCGCAACCAGGAATCCTATCGACGAGGCGAGGAAGATACACGTACTCTAAGAGCCTCGCACAGAGGCTCAAGAGCGTGTCGGCGCTGCTCAGGCTAGCACGCTGATGCTCGCTTACGTCGCGCAAGCCAACTTCTCGCGGCATTGGCTATTCGTGGTCTTGCGACGGTCTAATCCCCCTTGTTCTTATAAGAGTTGACAGCGGAAGCGTCTTTCAACGCGGAACAGGGGCGACACGTGTCGCGCCTACCTACTTTTGCACTACTACGCTATTCCGAGGTCATGACTCTGAGTTGCGAATATGGCCTGTCAAATAACCAGATTTTTTTCCCATCGGCTCGACGATGTTGCGTGAGGCGCCGCGCTATAACATCAGCATCTTCCACGTCATGATTGTACTGACGAGCAAGCACAGAGCGTGTCGCCGTTGCGCACACCTATAGTACGCGAATTGTCCCACAACAACGAAGTCACCATCACGCTCTTCGACGCGAATCATTGCCCAGGGGCCGTCATGTGCGTGACTTTCGGTTCCTGGGTCTCCTTCTTAGCTCATATTATGACATAGGTACCTTGTGGAGGGGGCACAAGGCGCTGTACTACACACAGGGGACTTCCGTGCTGAGCCCTGGTTCCTCGAAAGCCTGACCAGAGAGCCCATCTTGCAGAGATATCTCGCAGTACCTCCTATCGCTGCACATAAACGCGCCAAGCCGTCGTCGCGTCGCGTCTCAGAAGCGCTGGAAGCAATTTATTTGGACACTGCATGCATGCTCGGCACTCACGAATTACCCACGAAGGTACGACACAGCTGAGCAAACCAATTCTTTTACTAACGCCGTGTTCTCAGAGAGAGGCAACAACGGGTCTCGTGGATTTGATGCAGCTCTTTCCCGAGTCGACGCACTTCTTCATAAATTCGTGGACCTGGGGATACGAAGACATTCTCAAAGCCGTTGCGCAACGTTTTCAAAGCCCGGTAGGCATGTCTGAAATTTTGTATTCCCTTAATAAATCGACGGAACACACGTTAGATACATGCCGATCGGTACAAATACTCCGTCTACAAGCACACCTCCGATCGCTTTTTGGCGGACATCCTCACAAACGACGGCGCGGAGACGCGGTTCCACGCGTGCGAACGCTTTGACCGTTGTCCGTACGTCAGAGTCCCGGGGCGCGCGTCGCACACCGTCACTGGCACGCATGTCGTGTACGTGAACCCGGTCAATATGAGCGCAGACAAGTGGAAGAGATATATCGAGGAGACGAGGGGTAAAATCGAGAGAGGCGACCCAGTACATCACTTGGTGAGTATCGCCCCTTCGCGTAAGTGCAGGTTCTGATGGCTTGCTAGCTTGTGCCGCTCTCGAGACACTCGCCGCTGCCCGAACTACGCGCCTTCGTCTCCCTGTTCAAGCCGAAACGCGTTGTGCCGAACACCTTGGACCCAGCGCTGAAAGGGTTGGACTGGGCATGTATGCCCGCCATGTTCTCTGACTGCCTGTCGCCAGACACAGACACAGACGCAGCCACCGCTCCGCCCGAACAGCCTCCCTCCACAGGCCCGGACTGGGATGCTCTCCTGAAAGAGGTCGACACGGCGCCGGACGTCTCCCTGGCGAATCTCGAAGGGGACGGCGCGCTCGATATCGCGGAGTACTGGGCAGACAGCGGGCGGATGCGGCGCAAGCTCGAGGTCCTCCGCTTGTACCTGCCAGGCCCGGAAGGAGAGCTCATCGGAAAGGTGCTTGACAAATACCGCGACGACACGTATTCCCAGGCGTCGCAACTCTCGTCACAGCAGGCAAATCCCTTTCGCGCCGTCGATAGCTCGCCAGTAGCCCCCGAAGCACCGCGGCCCGTGCCTCAAAAGGCGCAGGCAGCGGCGCGTCCCAAGCGGCCGCCGTCACCCGTGCGGCTGACCTACGCGCGCCCGTGGGAGTCTGACGAGGAGAGCGAGGACCTGGAGGACGAGCATCTGAAGACGATGGAGGCGCTCTTCCTGCCGCCTTCTCAGCGCGGGAAACATCACGTGAAGGTCGACAGCTCGCCTGTCATGCAGGAGCAGAGCAGCTCGCCTGCCATGCCGGCCCATAGCAGCCCACCTCCCATGCCGCGACGCAGCAGCGTTCGCCATGATTCTCCACCGCTCCCTGTGCCTGTGCCACGAAGTGTCGCACACGAACGCGAACCCGGACCCGTAGCAGGTCCCAGTCGACTGCGAACTCCCGTTATACCACCGACACCGCTATCATTCCTTCGACCCCGGAATCTCCCCGCCAGACCCGTCACACCACGGCACAACACCCCTGCGCCCGCGGATCGCGGTCAACCCGCGCAGGCGACCAGGACGCCACCACGATCCGAGCAGGCTAGCGACCTCCAGTCGCCCATTCAACTGCATTTCCCATCGAGCAAGAGCAGTGGGAAGAAGAGAGCACGCGACGAGGGCGAAGACGGAGACGTCCCAGAGCATGGACATGAACATTTGTTCTCTTCACCAGCTGTGGTCGAGCGTGACTTGAACCTCAACGACGCTGAACTCAACGTCTCGAACAGTGGCCTTGGCAAGCTCACTGAAGATGATCAGTCGCATGCTCTTGAACAAGACCGCGTGTCCTCCCCTACCAAGCGGCGCCGCATTGAAGCTGCGGCTGACGGGTCGGATACACCTCGTGCAGGTACGCGTGCAAACCCGGGTGTGCATCAAGCAACTGTCGAAACAAACGCGCCGCAAGACGCTCGAGCCACAACAGATGACCATCGAGTTCCTCAAGCCGTCGATGCCAGCGGGCCTGTCCATCTTACAGAGCAAGAGGCTGCGCATGAAGCTAAACTCAAATATGAGCTCGACTGCATGCTGGCTGCAGAGGAAATATTCAAGGCCCGCCCTGATTTGGTGGCGCTGAACCCGGAGTGGCGCGCAAGGACGCAGCGGAAGATCGTGGCCATGAAAGAGCGACTCGCGCAAGGGCCGAGTGCGCGGAAATCAGTAGTGGCGAGATGGGTCAGGAACACGCACGCAAGACCAAAGGTGCGGTATCCGAGGACGGCCGCAGAGGTCGCGAAATTGCCACCGTTGGGCATACTGATGGACGTCGACATGCGGATCGACTGGGACCGGGCAAAGCAGCTCGAAGAAAGCTACGTGGCGGCGATGGCGCAAGGTGTGCGACCTGGGCTGGTGATACCCAGGATCGTCAACAGCCAAGACTACTAGTGTACCATGTCGGTGGGTACTCTGCGGCGATATGTGGTTGTATTTATTCTTCATTTATTGGATTTTGGTGACTCTCGCGTCGGAGACCATCCTAATCGAGGCAAAAGGCGGGATGATCGTGGCGCATAAACACATCCAAATAGTCAACTGCTCCCCATCAGGCGCGCGCATATCAAGTCCTATCTACTACATCCATCCTGCCATGTTGAACCGAACCAACTTGGTTATGTGCCTGGCCAGCACAGCCCTGAACATAATTGTTGGCTATCCCGGAGCCGTTTTAGTCTTTATGCGACGTTGCGGAACACAGAGTTCACCGCCACGATCGTCTTCGTCGTGAAAGCGCGCTGATAACATCCCGTACTTTACAGATTGCTTGTTGCGGGATGTTCACTCCACAGCCTGGGCTCCTTGTCTTACGAAATGTGGACAAAGTTTGCACGTGAACGTCTTGACAATGACCTAACTTGAAATTAACCCTGTCATACGCTTCCCGAGCCCGGCCTCAAGGGCAGAGGGATGGACACGTTGGGAGGTGTGTCTCACTTTGGCTATACGATGGTTTTGAGCGAGCTGACGCCACCATAGACCCTAGATATGATGAACTTCGCATGATAGTAATTAGCAGTGCACGACGACCCTTATGAACCTTGAGACCTGTGGTGAGCACAGTCTTAAAGGTGGCGTGTTTGTGGACACAAATACCCCAGCCCATTTTCTCGCCTTCCGCTGCTTATCGATTTATTGCTTGTGTGATGACTCTCTCAACCGATGCAACGACTGCTGTCCTGGAACCACTCGACAGCATTCTGCGCGGAAGAACCGCTCTCTTCCGCACGACCTTCGGTAGATTTCCACGGTCCTCTACCCGCTAACGCTATTGTGAACAATATTTATGCAGGTTCTGCTTTGATAGGAGGGTGGCTCATGGTCGCCCTGTACGGCATAGCGTGCGCGCAGGTGAGAACAGCATATGCCGTTCTTCCGCAGCTGACGTCTCGATAGTCATACGCCTACTTCTACGAATATATGAAAGACCCTGCGTGGCTCACAGCATTTGTCGCGTCCCTCTGGTACGGGCGCATACTTCTGTGCGTCCGACAGAACTTCTGATATAGTGTGTTGATCCTAGCTTGCTCAATACTGCACATGTCTTCATCAGTAAGTATTTGGTCTAATGCCATGCCAATGTTGATCGTCAAACCTTTAGCATGCTACGCCCTCTACCATTACCTGGTAGGTTCAGCCGTGCGTTTTCAAGTCGGTCGGGACTCACTATGCCGTGACCTAGGTATCGAGTGCCTTTGACATTGCAGCGCTCACGATCAATTCGTGGTGAGCATTGACGGACTAAATTGTTCTTGTAACGTGTTGTTTACCCCACATATCTCAGGTCCACCAATGCAAGTTGCAATATTCTGTTCTGATTCGCAACCAGCTGACGACTTTTCAGGCAGCCGTTGTAGTTCACGTATGTTTCCAGCAAGCGCTGCTCTCGGACAACAAAAAATAAATGACTCATCTCCGCCGCCTTGCATTGCAGATTATCATTACGCTCTTCGTCTTCATATATTTCGTGCAGCTGGCCTATCAAAGTAAGTCTTCGTCGAGTGAGAAACTTCTCGCTGATCGTCCTATTTTAGTGAGCCCGCCTCGATGGCGATACGCCATTGCTAGCCTTGTGGTGAGTGCTCGCATTTCCGCGCCGTTGCCATACTCAGGCTGAGAGCCCGTTCAAAGGCTGTGCCTGCACTGGCGCATATCTGTGAGCCATCTTCAGATTTATACATCTGGAAAGCGTTAAGCCCTCGTTCCGCTCTCTAGCTGTTGGTATAGGTCAGTTGCGCCCTTTTGAATGACTCGCGGGTCATATACTGACCCTCCCCCTCGTGGTCATGATTAAAGTGTTGTAAGTGGCTTTGTCTCATAAAAGCGGCACTGACGATTTACATGCTCGACAGGTTTGAGCGCAGATATATCACTCAGATCACCGCGTACTCTGTCAGTTTGTGCTCCTTCAATTTTTGTCAGGATGATACCTAACGACATTGTCTCAGGATTCTTTGATTATGCCCTTTGCACTACTTCAAGCGATAGCGGACCTGGACGTTTCTGTCATCCTATGCGTTCTTCTGTCCAAGGATAAGACAAAATTTAAGAGGTGCTTTCAGCAGTCTCACCTTGCGCTACCTGCTTATTCACCGCCCCACAGTACTAGAAACATGCTCAGTACTCTCATGGTCCTTTCAGTGGGCCGAGGATTGGTGACTGTGTACGTTGTTATTCTCCTTCATTCGGACTCGTGGTCTGAAACTATCGCCTTAGGGCTGCGGCACTTGCGTGCATAAAGGCGGTGCGATATACTTATTCATACTTCTGGTCCGTCATCTGATTAGGTTCTGTGGTAGATTGCTATCGCACCTTCCGATGCATGGTATATCAGTGCACCAGATTTTGTAATTGCTGGTCGTAAGTCAATTTCTACAATCATCAACCTCCGAGTGCTCACGAACACATTAGTGTATGTCAACTCACTTCTCGTCATCCTGAACGCACGCAACACTGTCCGTGGGTCGCGGGAGGCATCTTCATTTGCCATCCCTCTCAACCAGATCCGGGCGGAAGGCCACTGTGACAGTCCTCCGACTATTGCGAATCTCCCCGCCTTTCTCACAGGGAAGCGCACAATTTCCGAGGGCTCCGAGTCCAACGGCGAAGGTATCGATGTCAAGTTTGGTCCAAAGGACACAGCCGTCTAAGCTAGACGAAATGAAATGCTGAGATGGGGTCTCTCGAACAACCCGTGTATATTACTGCTTCAAGATGAAAGCTATGCCCGTGCACTAGTCACATTCCGCCACAAGAAGGTATCGTTCACTACAAGGTATCTTGATCATTATGCTATCTCTACACGTAGCGCATCCTGCAATTTCTTCAGCTAAAGTTGTGCGGATTGAGGTAAGCTCACTCACCGGAGTACCAAAATTGCCCACGCGAGTATCCTGTAACCTATCGTCACGGCTATAGAGATTATCACCAGACGCCACAGACTGTCGTGGTATCCGAAAAGGTCGAGCACCTGCTGACCCGTGACCGCCGTGCACTCGCCGCTCTGGATGCTCTCCGGGGAGCAGTTGAACGTCAAGCCCGTCATCTCGTTGATGAGCATCAGCCTTGCGGCGTACTTCATCGGGAAGATCCACGCAATGTCCTCGAGGAACTTCGCGACTGACGCCGAAAATACGCTGCTGGACTGCCCCGAGACAGAGAGGAAGACGGAGACGAGGGACACGGATAGCCCCATCGTGTCAAAGAAGGAGGCAAAGGCGATACCAATGCTCTCCCCAAAGTTGAGTTCTACCCAGATGCCGAGCACGAACTCGAAGAATATCCTCGGGCTCGTCTGCATGCCCGTGGCGACGTTCATAATCGCGGTGAAGATGAGGGCCGAGATGAACTCGGGAATGATAGCGAAAATGCTGAAAGCCGCGACGAACGTCGTAGTCGAGTACCTGCTGCCAGCCGACCTGAAGTCGTGGAAGAAGATCGTCTTCTCCATGGGGTACAGCGCCACGAGATTGAGGAAGCCGACAAACGCGAGTGCGGTGGTGCATTCTGCGACGACACCAATGCGGTCTTGTGCCCCAGCGGGGCCCTTGGTGAGGCGCAGGAAGAAAATATAGAAGCATACCGCAAGAATCGGCGCTTGCGACCATCTTCACTGCGGGTCAGTGATTGTACCTTCAACGAGGACGACAACAATACACACCTCGTCCAAAATAGGTCCGGTTGTCTCCATGTGTTGCGGAACGTGCGCTCCAGAATAACGGGAAGAGCGATGTACATTGGTGTGTACTCGGGGCGGTCCTCCAGTGCGAGCACCTCGCGCTTCTCAGGATTGTCTGCAGTAGCGATCGCGTCGATCTTGTCCTGGTGAATCTGCCAGTGTTCAACGAGAGTCTTGATGCGCGACGTGCTCCGTTCGAAGCTCTTGACTCCCCGGACGTCCACCGAGACCAAGTCCATGCAGAAGTCCGAGGGATTGTACAGCGGAGGGCAGACGTAACCCGCCAGCGCAAAATGCGGCAGCAGTTGCTCACGAGGGCCATTATAGACGACGTTGCCTTGCTACTCGACAATATGATCAGATACGACACGCTTATACGAGAGTGCTACGAACCTTAGCAAGAATCATGAAATTATCCGCCATATTGTAAATATCGCTGCGAGGTTGATGCAATGAGGCGATGACAGTACGGCTGAAGGCAGCTTAGATCAGCGACAGCGAGGCAAGATAAAGATAAAGTGGAGACTCACCCGCTGCGAGCGATGTCACTCAGTGCTTCCATAACATTTCGTGCAGTATTGGCATCGAGACCACTCGTCTAGAAGAGATGTAAGACCACTGTCCGAAGCGATGCACAAAATACATACCGGTTCATCGACAATCAGAACCGCAGGATCGTTAATCTACGGAGGGGTGTGATTAGCACGGTTTCGACATTCCACAAAGTACACGTATATACGTACCATCTCGCATGCTAGAGATAGCCGACGCTTCTCGCCACCCGAGATGCCTTTCAGCAACTCGCCACCGACCATGCCATCCGCACAATCCCGGAGCCCGAGCATCTTCAGCACCTCTTCCGCGCGCGCAAGTTTCCGCTTCCTGCTGACCGTGCTAGGGAGCTTGATGATGGCGGCGAAGCGCAGGGTCTCGCGGACAGTCAAGGCGGGCAGGTGATAGTCGTCATCTGCAACGGAGTTCAGATAATGGAGTTTTGAGAGTTGAAAATGACTGACCTTGCTCGACGAAAGCACAGACATGGCGCGTACGCGTCGACACAGGCACGCCATTGAACAGAATCTCTCCCTGCGACTGGAACGTGCTCATCAAGCCCGCCTTCAGCGGGCGCCCCGCACACATCCGCAGGAACGTCGACTTGCCCGACCCGCTCGGGCCCATGATGACGGACACCTCTCCGCTGGGAAAGCGCGCCGAGATCCCACTGAGAATGGGAATCTCCACGCGCCTGAACGCGGGGAACGTCCGGCGGACGTGGAACAGCTTCACGCCCTCCGCGCGCACCTCGATGCGCGTGCGCGCGAGGTCGACGTCGGCCTCGAGCAGCTCCTTGCCCTTCGCGTCCGACGCGACGCGGCGCGCGTGGCGCACGCCGCCGGGCTTCCACACCGTCAGCATCAGCCACGCCAGCACGGTGACGACGAGTATGAACGCGGCGTTCCCGAGGAACATCGGGTACAGCGGCTGGTCCGGCGAGATGCGCAGGCCGCGCAGGACGTTCGCGCCCGAGCACTGCGAGAGCGCGGGTCCCGTGACGCCGGTGCACGCGAAGGTGCGGTTGCGGAACTGCGAGACGGAGACGATGCGGAAGGAGAAGAAGTGCGGCGAGATCCAGCGGTACCACCGGATCCATCCCGGGACGTTGACGATGAAGTAGCCGGGCGAGAGAATGAAGAAGATGGAGAAGGCGTTGCCGAGGAGCGAGGCACGGGCGAAGCTTCGCTGCAAAAAGGCGTCAGATATAGACCAGCAATGAATTGGTGGCGCGTACCTCGATACTCGCGGCGAGAAGCGACCACGCGACAAAGCACAGCTGAACCAAGATCATGTCTACAATGAAGACACCAAAGTTGTAGTGCAGGTCGTCCATGCGCATATTGCAGATGAAATACACCATCACGCCGTACACAAACGGCGCAATCACGTTCATCGGCAGCCACGCCAGCATCTCCGCGAGGACCCACGCCGCGGGCGAGTACAGGCTGTCCTCGCGCTCGCGGTCGAACACCACGAGCGCGGTGCACCACTTGAACGTCCACACCACCTGGCTCATGTACGCGTACACGGGCACCACCTGGAACGCGAGCGTCTTCAGACTCTGGATCCCGTTCGGCTGCCCGTCGAGCTGGAAGAACGTGATCCCCATCAGCAGCCCGAGCACCACCGCCTGCACAAAGTGCCCCACGAGCTCCGGATACCCGCGCAGCATGTTCTTCGTCGCGCGCGGCACGAGGATGTACGTCTGCTGCAGTATGTTCGGCCGCTTTCCGCTCGTCGTCGCGGATGCCAGTGTCGACGCTGGAAGCGCGTCGTTCTCCGGTTTCGTGGTTTCGTCATCGCCGCCGCCGCCGCCAGCCTTCTCCTGCACGATCAGCTCGTGCTCGCGCCAGCACTGCACGAGGCGCGCGACGCGCTCGCGGCTAGTCCGCTCCTCGTCCTCGTCCCGCGTGTCCACGCTCGACACATCGATCAGGAAGTCGAGCGGGTTCGTCTGGTCCTGCGGCTGGAAGCCCAGCCGCGCGAAGTGCCCGAGGCACGCCGTCGTCGGCCCTGAGTACACCACCGACCCGTGCGACAGCAGGAGGATGCTGGAGAAGAGGCCGAACGCGTCGGAACGCGGCTGGTGAAGCGATAGTACGATCGTGCGGCCGCGTTTCGCCAGCCGGGAGAGCGTCTCGAGGAGTTGGAATGCCGTGAAAGAGTCTGTGCGTGTGTCAGATTCTGCGCCTCGTAATAATGCGAGAATGTGCTCACCGAGACCCGTGGTCACTTCGTCCAAAATCAGGACGGACGGAAAACTCACGAGCACACAGCCGATCGACAATCGACGTTTCTCGCCTCCAGAAATCCCTTTGCGACCGGCACCACCAACTACAGTGTCGGCAGCTTCCGATAATCCGAGCTCATGTATGGTTTGTTGCACGATGAGCGTTCGCGTGGCGGCGTCAACCGAAGACGGGAGCCGCAGCTTGGCTGCGAACGTCAACGTCTCGCGGACTGCCCACCAGTCAGCCAAACTTCACATTCCAAGATGCGTGCACTCACCTGTCAGATGCGGTAGCAGATAGTCGTTCTGCCGCACAAAGCCCACGACCTTGCTCATGCCCTTGAAATGCCCCTCTCCACCCTGGGGAACGGCCTCGTCGGTGCTCGCGCCTGTATGAGACGGTGTGATGGATACATGGCCTTGCGAGATCGGTAGGTTCCCCAAGCGTGCCGCAATCGCGTGCAAAAGCGTCGTCTTGCCCGAGCCTGACCCGCCTATAATGGCCATCACCTCCCCGCGTCGAACAACCGCGTTCACGTTGCGTACGATGAGTCCGTCCGCTGCGTCCTGCGACTCCGCCGGTGCTTCGTCTGCCTTGCGTCCCCATTTGCGTACGGTGTCGGTAACAACACGCGGGATAGGAATGGGGATGGGTGTAGGGATGTATGCACGGTACGGCGGTACTGCAATGGAAAGGTCCTTGATACAGACGTCGTAGGAGGGCGGCGGAGGAAGTGCGAGGATGGCTTCTTCGAGGTCGCTTTGGCTAGGCGCATGGTGGAGAATATTGATAGGCTGAACTTCCGTTACAAAGTCCACGTCCTGTTGCACCTTCTTTATTGAACTGACCGAGATGGATTTCGACTTGGTCAAGTGCAGCGGGCGCGCCGCGGCCTCCTGCGCTTCGATGTCGACCTGGAAGCTTGTCGCGGGTGCCCGAGAGGTTGCGCTACCGCCCTGTGCGGTGCTAGGTGCGTCGTCAGTCATGGCAAAAGCATAGAGAGCGATGGAGGACGGGGATGTATGCGCGCTGTCTTTGCAGTCTAGAGGAGCGATGGACGCACCTTTTCTAGCCGACGGATCTGATTCTCCGATTCGGCACTACACAAACGCGTGCAGCGTCAGCAGCGGCGGCTCGAAAGCTTTGGGATCGTCTGTAGGCTGTCATAGGGCTCGGAGAACGCGTTGAAAGTCGAGGAGAGGTGCAGAAAGGCGCGAAGACACCGTGGAAAGCAGAAGGGGTTTATATGAAACATCTTGCCGAGGAACCCGCCGTCGCGTCAATGCATCAAATTCATCGGGTCGCGTAGATGCGATTCCGGAACGAATTCAACGCATCCTGGCACACGCTACGGAGGTCATGGAGAAAAGAGAGAGAGAGGCAGAAGGCGTGTCTCAATTCCGTGGCGCAATTTCTTAGGATCGGACGAGCGGTCGTTATTTGTACATATTTGTCGACGTCGCACCCCCGTCTCACACGCTTTCAGGTCAATCCCAACACCTTGATGAATGTCATGTTATGATATCGCATACCAGTTGGAAGAAAGGACAGTTGGGGTACGTGACAATGAATTCGATCCGAGATAGCGTCCACCTACTGATTGCCTCGGGGAACGGAGGAAACATAAGTCGTCGTTGTCTTACTAGACCGCCCCAGCCTTCAGAAAATGAACATGCCGCCTTCGATGCTTGAACTACTGCAGGCCAAGCTTTGCTTGTCCCAGTCGCTATTGCTCCTGGAAGGTCCCCACTATATTCCACGGCATACCTCCCCAAAGCAGGTCATCGCTTCTTCGTCCGTCAAGGGGTGCATCCTCATGCTCAACGACCTGATGTTCTTTAGATCGTATTCACCGACCTGCTTGATAGCCTCTTCCGCACGTGCAACGATATCCGCGGGCACAGCGGGACGTCCCTCCAGAACGGTGGAGCGCAGGAAGCCTTGGAGGTCGAGCACCTCGATTTTGAAGTTGTCGTGAACGGAGACCAGTGTGTCCAGCGCGTATTCGTCGTCACTCGCGGCGTCCGACGTATCGACATCGTCCTCGTCGCTATCTTCCGAATCTGATGCAGGCGGTTCCTCGACCTCGTCTGATCCTGGTTCGTCGTCTTTAGCGGCAGAGGTGGCAAGAGCTCCCTCTGTAGGTACTGATATCTCGTCATCTTCGCTAGGTGCCTTGCGGACGAAATGCAGAAACGCCCAGCCGTCCATGAAATCGAATTCCGGATCGTACTTCATGACGAACATCCAAGCGTTGCCAGTCTTGGGGAGGCCATTGATTAGCCGCGGAACGGCAACGACGCTGCGCTCGTACCACGGCTTCTCTGGGGCGCGCGCCGCAGCGGTGAAGGCGGCGACCGTGGCGTTGCCGCCGTTCATCGAGAACTCGTGGATGCTCATCCGGTGCACAGCCAGCAGGTAGTCTGTGAGTCCCTGGACGACAGCGGTCGGAGAGAAGAACGGGAGGGAGACGCCGCGGACCTCCGGTGAGCCCCAGTGCACGGAGGCGAGCGTCATGGCAGGCGGCCAACATGGGCTAGGTTCGTCTCCGTCCTCGACCTCTGTGGCGAGCTTGTGCAGTGCCGGGTGCATCAAGGCCTCCAGGTGGTAGAACAGCTGAGGCTCTGTAGACATGAGCGAGATGATGTCGTGGGTGGATATGGACGGACAGTTCATGACAACGAGGCGCTTCAAGTCCAGTGCTTTGCTCAGGAGCTGCTTGAGGACTTCGATGGTGATACGAGCATTGCGAGACAAGTTCAAAGCCGATGCAGTTTTGCAGTCTTGCCAGAGGGTCAGAACTTGGGTATCGGAGAGGTCCATTCCAGAGAGATCGACAGTTGGTGCGTGATCGAGCCCTTGCTGCAAGATTGTGGAAAGAATAGGTACGCCCGCGTCAGGGAAGGGAGACTGCTGGCGTAGTAAATCTAGCACTTGATCACCCTTGTGTCCCAACAGTGGCATGTCCTTGAATGAATTGGTGTCGCCGGACTCGAGAGCGTGCGCTAGAGCAGTGCGGAGAGTCATGTCAGTGAGGGAGGGCGTAGCGTCGCTAGCGTCGCCAGCTTTGCTTGATTTCTTTTTCTTTTTCTTTGGAGGCTTCGATCCGTACTCCGTGGGCCAAGCCTCGGCGAGTGCCGCGAGTGGCACGAGTTTCTCTCCGTCGAGCTCTGCGGTTGCTTTCACAGCCATAGCCTTCACACCCACAAGGTTGTCTGCGGCCTTCAGTTCCTGCATGTTGTAATACCCGGATATGTAACTGTTTGCATCGAGGGGGGTGCGCTCGGTGAGGAAGCAATATGAGGGATCTTCAGGATCAGATACATCGATCACAGTGATACCGTCGTTGTTGTCTATCTAAATTGTGAGCAAAAAGACAGCACGGGTGAGATAGGAAACACACCACCGCCCCAGCTCTCCATGTTTGCAGATAGCATGTCGCCCTTGAGGGTGATCCCGCTGGAATGTGCGAAGTCCGCGGTCAGGTCCACGGTCCAGCTAATTCCTAGCAGCGATGCAGCAAACGGGCAAGGTACCGCGTCAATATCTGGATTCTGCCCAAACCTTCCAAATTTTCTGTCTATGGCGCGAAGTTCTTCACGGATGATCTCTGCGTTCTCCTTCTGCCGCACAAGGGTCAAGCATCGGCGCGCAGCTCGCACAGGAAGGGTCCCATAGCACCACTGATGATGGTACGCAGCCACGCAGCGATATCTGGGTTTCGTCTCGCCGCGAGGAATGATTCGAGCGATGAGGAAGGCTTGATGTCTTTGTCCTATTCCGAAAGGCCCAGCTAATGATCGGACAAGAATGAGATGAGGCTCTTGCCAGCAGAATGGAAGGTATACGCACGTTTTGACATGTTGTAGGTAGCACAGCGCACTGTTCAATTTCAGTCTAGGTGGATGGGAGGAAGGATGAAAGAAGCGAACGCGTCACGGTCACGGTCGAGTGGTCGCGCGACCGGGCGTCTGCTAGGACCCTGATCACTCTAAATCGCCTCGGCCTCACGCTTGCGTGCCCTGGCCTCTGATTATGTATGCAAGAAACCAGGCAATGTTGCAACACCAGCGGTGTAGACTTTTACCAGCGAGGAACACACAGATATCTTATAGTCAGAGCTCAGTCTAGTATTCGTCGCCCTCTGTGCCGGCGTGACCCCCACCCTGACAATCGCCCCTACGTTTATATGTAGCCCAGCTCGGCAGCTTTAATTTGAAGGGCCTAGCAATTCGCGTGAGCAGCGGTAGATATTCAGCTTTGTGAAGACTCACTAGCTGTTTGCTTTGATATCTTGAGTTCCAGAAGTCGCCGCCCGCATACCAAAACTACGACCGGAGATGAGCTGCTGCACGGACATAATACGGCATATACGTACTCCAGGATAGCCGGATGGTCTGTAGACCCCCTGCGACTCGCCTTCATTGTCCAAGCCCCACACCGCAGTGGTCTTATCAATGACTTCGGCGCCAAACAGCTTCCTGTTCACCTCGCGGATATGCGTGTAACCAGTCCTATAAAGATGTTCAGGGAGCTACACATCGCGTGAGATACTACTTGTAGCAGGGAACTCACGCAAATATGACTGCATCCGCAGAGAGCGTTGACTCGTCGGCAAAGAGTAAGCCTGTTTCTGTGAACGCGACCGGCTGACTATGTTTGATCTTGATGTCGCCAGAGGCGATGAGGTCGGCGCCGCCCTTGTCGAGCCCTACAATGCGTCAGCTACTGTACACCAACGTGTCTATCGGAGACGTACAGTATCCTGTGAACGGAAATCACATCAGCCCCGACCGACACATAGTTCAACAATCGGCCTACCTCCTCCACGCTCAAAGACCAGCAAGAACTGACCCTGCCCGTCTGGCCCAATGTTCAGGTTCAGTCCGCCCTTCTTCAGCTTCGCATGCAGCTCTTGCTCCGCAGCCCACGTCTCACTCTGGTGGCTGATCATCATCTTCTTGATAAAGCCCAAAGGGACCGACGCGAACTTGAAATCGCCGACCTCGACGGGCACGCCGGGCGGCCACGCTTCTGCGAGCTCCTTGCCGACATTCGCACGTGAGACAACGCACGTCGAAGACCGTTGGATCATCGTCACGGACTTTGCCCCGCCGACGGCGAGGTCCTGGCAGACGTCGATGCCTGTGTTCCCCGCACCTACGACGACGACATCCTTGCCCTCAAATTCCTTCGGCCCTTTGAACTGCACTGAGTGTATCGTAACGCCCTTATATAGGTCGCGTCCCGGAAGCTCTGGCGTGCGAGGGCCGGCCAAGAAACCGGTGGCGACCACGATGTGCGCGGGATGAAGCACGACCTCCTCGCCGTCATGATCTACAGTGATGGTCCACAGCTTCTTCTCTAGGTCATATGTTGGCGGTCGGACAGGCTGCGACTTCATCCAGACGACGAGGTCCTGGTTGACGGCGTACGACTCAAGCCAGGCGGCCATCTTGTCTCTCGGTGTATACAACGGCCATGTGGACGGGTGCGGTTGGTACAACACTGCATGACATCAGCGACGGTACATGCCCAATAGCTGAAGTGGCGTACTCGTGTGATGCTCGCGGGTAGTATGGAGGGACAGGGAGGGATATCTCTGTCTCCAGCTATCACCAACGCGCGTGTTACGGTCGATAAGCAGTGTCGGGATGTTCATGCGTTTGAAGCGAGCTGCGGCTTGCAAACCCGTCTGCCCCGCTCCGACTTGATGCAATAGGATCAGAATAAGGTACTACGACGCGTTGAAGACTTACTGATGATGACATGAGGATTGGCTTCAAGCTCGGCCTTCCGCTTGGCTTCGTAGTCACTCCAGGATAAATTTCCTGTGAGTTCCTCAAAGTTTCGTCTGCCAGGCGCCTCTTCATGTCCCTTCAGATCCTCCATGATCGTCGATGCGGTGAGCGCTTTCCATTGCGAACTCTCGTCCGGCAGCAGGCGCGCGAATCCCCTGCCCCATGCAATAGTCGTCTCGAACGTGTATCCGAATTCGACTCCCTGAGCAGGACCTGCTGCAAAAGTAGCAGGCAGGAAGTGAGGGTCGTCGCTGAGTTTCAGGTTGGAGATCTCCACATTTGGGAGCGTGTGAGAGAGATAGTTGGCTATCTTCTCCGTCCCTTCGAGCGAGCGACTATCCCAGGTGAACGTGAGGATGTCACGCAGCCATCCGGTAGGCAGAAAAGTGGCTGCGACGACTTCCGCTTTGTGAGATCTAAGGGCGGACGCGAATGACGACAGCCACTGCGCAGCGATAGAGGCAGGGTCGTCAGTCGACGACATGTTGGACGTGCTGAGAAGAATCTCCTGTAGGCCTGAAGGTTATGACCGGGCTGGAGGTTATCGATAGGCACACGATGATCAAGACTCCAGTAGAAAAGGAAAACGACGTGGGAAGTATGATGTGCACGCCGCGCGGTGTAAACCAGGCGTTCCCGGGAAGAGTTGAAGGTGGGAATCGATGATACCTCTCGCGTCGAGACTTTTGAACAGCTTGGCGAGACTGTGACACCGGGCATACTCGCTTATTGAGTTCCTCGGGGAGGGAGAAGACTCATGCAAGCCCGTTCCACAGCGAGAGCGAAGGCAAAGTGCGTGTCGGACATTTGGGCGCGCGCCTAGATCAAGTGCATGTGGGTTCCGCGGCGCGCTGTCTACGTACCCATTCCATTGCTGTCTTCCGCGCGCAGTAATCCGCCATTGAAACATGCCGGGTGGGTCCAAGATCTGCTACATAGTCAAGGGAGAGGTATAGTTAGATAGCTGACCTCGGCGGTGTTGCCGGCGCTGGCGCGCACGACCCGATGAGACACACGCCGAGGGTGGGTTCGCTCGCTCAGAACTTGCGACACTTGCCGGAATTCACCCTGAAAGCTCTTGGTATTGTGCAAGAAAAGTATGGAATTGCCATACGAGCTTTCGGTGAATGTCCAGGCCTTAGAACTTTACTGGTGCTGCTTTACTTCTTGGCCGTTTTCCTACTCTCCACGAACAGCACTCGCTGTTTCACTAGGCAGGTTCTTGGTAACAAACGCGCGCAGCAGTCTATAGAGCACGTACCTCGGGGGTCGTATTTCACGGCCGCAAGTGTGGGGCCAATCCGCAACCTCTGAGTAGTGTAGAAGTACCCGGTCTGTGCGGTCGAGATCATCCGCACGATGATCATCCTGTAGGTCCAGCAAGACGGTGAGATATTACACGGATGATACTGAGCAATCCTACTCGCCGTGCTTTAGATTTGGCCGCCATCGTCGTCGAACGTGGTCACGACGCGGTTCAAGTCGTGTCGGGCGTCGGAGCGCCCTCTCAAACGGAGGTCGTCGCTTGATTACATAATCTTATCGACTTATCCAAGGGATTATCACTATCTTCGCGCCCTGCAGTCGAACTACGACATAGGGCGGAGGCGAGTGGGTTTCGGCTCGTTCAAATGCTGTTGTTCGCTGATTTTTTGCGGTTTTGTTTCCTTATGTTCAGAAGACAGCTGCTGCTCAGACGTCATGTCTACATTCCTTGACATTCCCTTGGAAGTCACCGAGCAGATCCTATTGGAACTGGACCCCATGGACGTTTCGGCCTTGGCTTGTACATCTCATGTGTTCCACGACTTTATTTACGATCCGGCGAATCAACTTCTCTGGCGCAAGCTGTACCTCGCGCAGCCTTTCGATGACCTGCGATCGTGCGTCACTCCACTGGGCCGACCTCTCGTCGCGATAGACTGGCGGACGCGTCTGCAAAAGATCATTCGCGCCAGAAATGCCGTTCAGAGCGACGCCGAGCTCTCTGAAGACGAAACCGTGGATATCTTGCGGACGCTGCTCGACATGGCGAGCAACGTCATCCCGCTCACACGCCCCGACGGCGACGACCTCTCCTCCAGTACTAGTCACGCGTGGTTATCCGTAATACTGCGCCGCAGTACTCTTCTGGACCATGACTCGTTCAGCTAGTCTGGCTCTTCGGAGGAACGGCAGCTCAACTGCATACCTTCTTCGGCCTAACCGACAAAACAGTCAATCTTGAATCCTGCTACCGCCGCGTTTGCTCACGGCGGTCATTTATAAGTCATTACATTAAGTACGTGCCACTGTCTGTAGGTTACATTAGGTTACATATCACCTTTCTCCTCGACACTGGAAAGCTGGGGCATTGAATCGGGTGTGGATGCTATGGATATTGAATACAACGTAGGGGTTGAGGCCCGGGATTCAGAAGAATAGAGTGTAGATGTCGGGGACGTCGCGCGGGGGGAATCCAACTCACAGGACGTGAATCTTCGAGACCACTGGGACACAGGTAACAGGGGGTCGTCGTGACCTGCCTCACTGTGATCACTCCCTGATGGAATATCATAGCGGAATGGAGATAGAGACAATCGCTCCCAGTTGGGCGTTGCCGGGGCCGGTGCCCCTGGGACGCCCATATTCAGCACCCAGTACTGGTTGCTGTCCGGAGGGCGTGTCAAGCCCATGAAGATGCGGGCTCCTTCGAGGAGATCTACCCGTAACATTCCGCGCCGACGTGCGACCTCATCCAGGACGGGACCATCCCGGCAACGCTCCTCGAACGCTTCCTGGATCTGTGCTCGACGACGCTCGGTGATGTACAGGCCGCGCTCGCGTACGGTCAACCGTGTACACATCGCCTGATGAATGCCTTCGTAGACATCCTTACAGAGAATACCGGACGGCCTGTCGATGACGATGTCCCAGTGTGGCAGCTGCCGGCACCGGATGACCATGACTGTAAGGGGCCTTCTCGCTGCGGGCTTGTTGAGGTCGAAGGTCTCAGATGCGAGCAGTGGGCTCTGTGTTATGTCGCGCATCTCCGACACGTCCTTCGAGACATCGAAGAACAGTCGCTTCCTGGAGCGAGCAGGATCATATGGCAGTATTTGCCAGTGGAGGTAGATCGGATCCTGAACGGATGCCGTTTGTGGCGCTGTGCAGGGCGGAGATCGGTGAGTGACATGCTGCTAATATAAACGCAGAATTATGACGGATAACGCACTTTTCAGGATGCCCTTCAGAGGTCGCCTCGCCGTCGCCGGATGTGGTGCTTGTGCTCTCTCACGAAGTGATGCTGCGGATGGCACAGCCGAGGGTACGGAGACACCCGCCCACAAACCATCCACGCCGTCTGTGGATGGAGGCGGCTGCGCGTTCAATATTCCCGTGGCAGCCACTTGCCTCTCTATCACCAATGAGGTAAAATCATTCTTCGTCGCATCTGGCTTCGTTGCGCAAGTCTCGTCTTGAGGAGCTAGGCCGTTCTCTTGCTCATCAACCTCCGATGTGTGCGCTTTCACAATCTCCGAGTCGTTGGTCTTCGGCGCCGAATATTGCTCCCCAGCATCTTCCGTCGCAGGAAGAGGGATGCTGTATAGTTTGGGTTCACGAGAAGTGGATAGTGCTCCTATGCTCTTCTTAAACCTATCGAAGAGCTTCTTTCCACTTGACCGCAGTGCTTGATAGCCGATCTTCAACAGTGGCATCGTACGGTGCTCTTCTACACTTTCTTTGTCGAGTGAATTTGTCTGTCGTAACTTTGGCCCCACAGCGACATGTGATGTTACATCTATATCGTTTGTGGGTGCCCCAGACGACGGCGATGGTGACAGGGTTGAGGAAGAATGACCATGTCCAGCCTCACTCTGCTCTTGCAGAATACGAGCAACTGTTGGCAGTTCATGAAACGCGGCGTCTCATTTTTGCTAGCGAACTTACTCCCGTCTTGATCGACCTCAATCTGCAGTGTCGTACAGGCCTCCAACAAGGCGCGTAAATCAGGATACCTTCCTAGACTAGAGATCTGCGGAGGCAAGGCTCGTTACTGCCGTTCCAAAGGTATCAAAGAGTGTCTGCACCTCTGCAATTCGCCGGACGTCGTAATCGTGTACAACGGCAAGTTCAGCCCTTGACATCTGTCAACACTTTCATTATATGTTTGGAGTGTGCCAGGAAAATCCTCGGCCAACCTTGAAAATATACTCGAAAATTGGCTCTAGCGGATCGATAAACTACATATTGTGAATCTCACCAGACTCATGGAGGTAAACCACGCGTACCGGAGGTGAGTCAGAAACAAAGCTCAGTGCAACGTCTGATACTGTTCCTTCGCTCGATTCACCGTCACATGCAGTCGACCCTAAGCAGAAAGATAAGTGGCAGAGTATATGCGGGGAGGTGTGGCACATTTACCCTCTTCCCGAGTTCGTACGGACACCATGCCAGGCGAGGCCTCCTGATTGCCACCATCACTATCAAGATCGTGAGGGCCGGCCGCAGCTTTGATTACCACAGGAAATACGCGAAGACGTTCTTTCATGCGGAATCCGCGAATAAATAGGCATTGGTCAAAGTCTTGCTGGTATTCCGTCGTGATAGGCGAGGTGTTCGGCTCTGATGCTGTTTTCGTAGAAGGGAGATAGGACTGCGCGGGGCCACAAGTGCGATGAACCAGCGGCGATGTCTCCCACGAACCCCATAGTGCAGCCGAGGCGGATGCAATCCCTTCGCATCCTGCATTGAACGCAATACGGAGGGTCGTGCTGTTATCCGCGAAGGCTGCCATGGCATACTCGCGAGTTGTATCGTGACCGGTGACTAGGATAAGATCTTGAAGGCCTACTAAATGTCCTTGGTCCTCGGCGAAGCGAAGCCAAGAGCGATAGTGCTTCTTGATGTAAGACAAGAACACGCGCTCCCTGGATGCATCTACGGTTTGAATATGCTGCTTTGTGATTAGCGTGGCCCCTCTCGTGCTTGTTGACTGCAACTCGAAAGTGGCTCCTACAGGAGAGACGAGGCTGTTCCACATCTCAGAATAAAATCAGAATTGTCGTGCATTATGATCACGAACCCGGATGGTTTGTGTTCTATAGAGACTCCGACACCTTTGTTTGAATCCGTGTACAAGCGTTCGGAGGGCCGAGAGTCGTCTTTGACTATGCAGGCCATCTTCGGAAGTGGCTCAAAACCTTCAGGAACATCCTCGCCGAGTTTGCGCTCCCCGAGAGGGCCGTTGGCGTCGAAGACTACTTGAAAACGTCCTCGGGTAATGTATCCCACGTGACCAATTTTGATTTTCGTGTATTCTCTCGTTGGACTTGGGTTCCTGGAGGGGGGAGGAAGAGGGAGGGGGGGGAGAACATGGTCGTCCTCTTGGGCAGTTATCGATCGATACCACTCACCAGAGACCGACGCCATATTGCATCCTTGCCATCTGTCTATTCTCAGGTATCAGAACTCTTAGCTCATGTAGAGACACGGAGGCATGACCCACTCAGCATAAATATCCCATGCCGCATCACTTTGGTACATGGTGGCAAGGCTGCGAGCTAGACTTGAGATATTTTGGAGGGGAAAGGCTTGTGGGAGAGACGCAAAGAAGCCGTGAACACGAGGGTGAGATAATGATACAGTATAGCCTACCGTCCCGGATCCTTGAGGCACGTGCAAAGACACCCCAGTCTCACGCACAGCAACGAATGAGTCTTTTTTTATCCCTTTCTGACTGTGTGCATTGCTGCGCAGTAAACTATTACTCGCGAGATGCCTAGTAACGGCCAGCCTCGTGTCAGTTACCTGCCCAGTTGACTTCTGGCAGCGACAGATTTCGACTGGTCTCGTACTTGTTGCGCTGGGGACGTCTTGATATGAACTTGCTCGCATAAAAGTACGCTGTACCGCAGGCCAATGAATTAGCAAGTATTGCCTCCGGGAAGCGTTACACTCACAGGCACACAAACTAAAGATGTAACATACGCACGGTACTTGAAGGGCTCATATCGCTTCTTCCCGGATCCCCCAGGCTCCGTGACTTCTTGGTCGCCGTCCAGGGCCGTGGAGGTGCGTTTGCGCAACAAAAGCATCGAATGGTCTATTTGATACACCCCACGCAACGTTGTGGATATCATCGGGCCGTAAGAATGGTCCCGATAAGTCTGGCGAAGTTAGATCCAGCCTGTTCGCGGGTCACAAGTTCGCAGAATAAGTGTCTTGCAAGGCTGCCAGTGTACACAGACATTCTCAGGGTGAAATCTAGCATGGATTGATTTACATTGGGGGATAAGACGTCAACGAGCACGATGGTGTTGGACTCGAGGAGGCCGAAGGTATCGTTGACAAAAATAATGTGCCAGGAATTTTGAACCTTCGCTCTTTCCACTTAAGGTATGCAGCACGTGGTTTGGTTTGATGCTGTCGTTGGCTGACTTTATGTAGACTTTGTGCGGTTTTCTTTCCTTGTGTTCAGAACTCTGCTCCTGCTCGGACGTAATGTCTACATTCCTTGACATCCCGTTAGAAGTCATCGAGCAGATCCTATTGGAACTGGACCCCACAGACGTTTCGGCCTTGGCTTGTACATCCCGTGTATTCCACGACTTTATTTACGACCCAGACAACCAACTCCTTTGGCGAAAGCTGTACCTCGCGCAGCCTTTCGATGACCTGCGATCGTGCGTCACTCCGCTGGGCCGACGCCTCGTCGCGATAGACTGGCGGACGCGTCTGCAAAAGATCATTCGCGCCAGAAATGCCGTCCAAAGCGACGCCGAGCTCTGTCAAGAAGAAACCATGGATATCCTACGGACGCTGCTCGACATGGCGAGCAACGTCATCCCGCTCACACGTCCCGACGGCGACGACCTCTCCTCCAGTCACGCGTGGTTAGCTGTAATATTGCGCCGCAGTACCCTTCTAGACCACGACTCGTTCAGCTGGTCCGGCTCTTCGGAGGAACGGCAGCTTCGCGCTCAACTGCACACCTTCTTCGGCCTAACCGACAAGGACTATGAAGAACATCGCCGAGTTCAATCGCGCGCGTTCGTATATGCGATGCGCAACTACAGAGAGCGAAACGACTATGGCCCGTTCATGTTGGACGGAAGCGGTCGGGTTAATTGGGAACACATCCTTGCGATACACCATGTCATGTCGATGCATATGATACCGCAGGCCGCCAGCGCGATAATCGTACATCAGCTCAGTCTTCCTTTTTGCCAACCTGTCATCCCAACCGACCTCGACCTCGACGCGACAGGTGATTGGGCAGGGGTGGAGGGATTTTGGAGGTGCTCGTATTGCTTCTGCGACCATAGAGAACTATTGGGTGAGTGTGCTTGACGTCTTAAAGCCACTGTCTCATTAAGTATCTCATTTGCGGCAGAATACAACGAGTACGACGTAGGTGGCGTTCTATCGTTCCCATACCTGCTTCAATTCATCAATATTCCTCAGAAATCGGAAGATCAGCCTTTGAACACTGATATATTTGCGGAACCGGACTTTGTAGAGATTTACAGCGGGATCAACATGCGTTGCCAGGTCGTCTCGTGCGAGCCGGACCCAGATCATCCTACACGGCCTATCATCCACTTCGTGGGAGGTTCAGCGGAACAGGCTTACATGCGCGGTTCAGTGAGACTGACATCGGAGAATTATATTCGGTGGCATTTCGTAAGTACAAGACACCACTCCCTTCAGACGAGAAATTCGATGTTGAGATCGAAACGTAGGAATCCGGACAGCCAGGAACTTACATTTGGAGGTCAGTGGCTCTATATCAGTTTCGCGCGTCGTGGCGTCGTGCTTACCGAAGGTGGCGTCGGTATCAGTTCTGAAGGAATTCAGATTGGCAGTGTCAGGTCGTTCTACGGAGTTCTTGGCGCGTGGACAACGGTCCAGCATGATCGTGGCGATCCCGTCGGTGAGCGCGATGCTTCGATGAGTCCTGTGGCGTAAATTGAACATGCCGTGCAAGGCCCATTCTGTTTGAGGAAGATGACGCTCGTACGCGCAGACGTGCAAACAGAGGAATGAGAACGGCTTGATCACCTCGTCAGCTACTCCTGTCACCGTTGGGTGCATGACTGGAGAGTTTGGGATGTGGTAAGACGGTGCGGGGTATCGGGCAACGCGGTGAGACAAGGACAGCATTCAATAGAAACGAATTTGTAATGTTACTTACTCTCTACTTACTACCTTTCAAACGGCATTGTAACCTTCCTTATTACACGCACCTCGCTTATCTATGGCGCTTATTCACTCTCCTTGTAATGTCCACATCGTCTGCTTGAACCACCTGTATCCTTCCACCACCACCGTAGCAAGATGGCAGAACCACCGCCGAAGAAGATAGGTTCGTTGAGGGATCGTATTGCCGCGTTTGAGCACAAGGGACCCGCACCAGCCCCTGCCCCAGCACCCGTACCGCGGCCGAAGCCCGCGAATGTCCAGTGGAAGCCCAGGGCGACTTCACCGCCCCCAGTCGTTGACGATGCCGCCGAGAAAAAGGCTGCAGGTATGTCTGCGGCTGATGCGAAGGAAAGCATCACCAAGGGCGGCGGCGGGAGCCTCAAGGAGCGCATGGCTGCGCTTCAAGGTCGAGGCGCGTTCGGCGGTATAGCGCCTGCCGCTCCTCCCCCGAGGCCCTCCAGCGACAAGCCCAAGTGGAAGCCCCCGCCGGTCGTGTCGCCGCCTGCAGAGGAGAGCGAGGAGCCTGTTCACACCCCGCGCGAGCAGCCCACGTCACCGCCTGCCGACAGCACGCAAGCGTCTGACGGCGCGGAGGGAGATCATGCGCAGCCCGCCGAGACGGAGGCAGGCGAAGAGGAGGCGAAGGAGGCGGACCCCCAGGATGAGGAGAGGCAGCGTCGCGCCGCGATCGCAGCGAGGATGGCTCGTCTGGGAGGCGCGAGGGTGGGCATGGGCGCGCCGCCTATATTTGGGAAGAAGCCTGACGTACCAGCGAAGAAGATATCGACGTCCAAGGTTGAGCCTGCCTCTGACCACGAGGAGCCGTCTTCAGCTGGTGAGTCTTTCGTATCTTACTTCATCGATCCTTGTCTGAACGCGTCAATCAGTCCCTTCAGTGCAGAGTCCGTCTGCGCCAGACAGCCATGCTGTGGAAGGTCAAGGTAACATTGGGATAGCATTGCTCGTGTATCGATTCCTGACATGTCGCTGCAGAATACTTCACTGGAGACAAAGGTGCCTCTACGACCTCTCTTCTTTCCGCTGATTCGGGTACATCGTCTGCACCCAAATCGCCTGCGATGCCCGTTCCCGCCGCACCCCGCCGTGCTGCACCGCCCAGGCGCAAGATGCCGAAATCACCATCCCCCGCAGCCCCTCAGCACGTTCTTGAGGGCGAGAAGCAGGACTCAGAGAGTCCTGCACCGACACCGCTGCCGGAAGAGGATGAGAAATCGAAGGAGCTCCAGGAAGACGTACAGAAGAGCAAAGAGGACGAAGTTGCTTTAGGCTTGCCGCCTGCTGCCCCTCCTGTCCCTACGGAGTCGAAGCCCGAGGAGGCACACGTTGCAGCGGATAACGAGGCAGACGCCTATGCTTCGGCGCTCACAGACGCGCTTGAGGAACATGGTGAAGCGGACGAGAAGCACGAATATGACGCTCTGCAAGAGAAACACGTCCCCGAGCCCCACTATGCACAGTCTACGGAAGCTGAAGTTCAAGAGGACCTCACCCACGACGAGCCCGCGCCTGCTTCGCCTGCTCCTGAACCTGAAAGTCAGGAGGTAGAGGATGAAGAGGACGCGGCCGCTCGTCGCCAGCGTATCGCGGAACGCTTGCGCCAGCAGGGTGGTTTCAATCCATTCAGCGCTCCTGTCAAGCATGCATCCACAGAAGAGGACGAGGCTACCTCGGAACCGGCCAGCGTCGAGGCCACTGAAGTAGCTCCTCCTCCCGTACCCCCCACCGCCGAGCGGCGTCAGAGCGTCCGACGCGAAAGTCACGACAGCAACGTATTGCCAGAGTCGCCTGCCTCTCCGACTCTCGCCAGACGCACTAGTCAACGCAAGAGCAGCGTCAGCTCCGCTACCGAAGCGCCCCCTGTCCCTGTGGCCAGTAGGCCGGATACTTCTGCCCGAAGGGACAGCGCAGCTTCCGTCAAGTCGGCCGGAAGTGAGGGGTCAGCGAAGCGAGGATCTGAGGACGGTAATGGTAATTGAGCCATTTTCGCGAGTAACGATCTAAATACAAGTAGCATTGATGGATGTTTTGTTTTTCGTAGATCTGAATGTGAATCGTCAGCGAATGTCGACGTTGTCAAATACCGGGCTCGCAATGCACACACTGACCGAGGAGCTCTCTGAAGAGCCGGAGGCCGCGCCGTACGCAGATCCCGAAGTTGCAGCGAGTGATGATCATGGCGTATATGATGAAGGGTACGGAGATCATGAGGCGGCGCAACAGCACGTGCATGAGGGCGAATCGTCTTCGTACTATCCCGACGCGGACGACGAGCCGGAGCCAGTTGCACCTCCCATCGCTCGGGCTCCCTTACCCGTTCGTAAGGAGAGCCTCAGAACGCCTGTTACTCCAGTTACCCCGACACCAGTTTCTCCGCCCTCGAAGAGAGTCTCGCTACCACCTCCGAGAGCACTGCCAAATGTGCCTCAGCCACCCAGCAACGATTTAGCCCGTAGGTCGTCGTTACGGCAGTCTGTCCCTCCGCCGCCCCCCGTACCGCTGGCCCAGAATGTCGACGAGATCTCCTGCGCTGTTGAGGACGAGCCTCCTGCAGAGCCCGCTCGACGTGTATCTGCGGAGATGCGCCGGGCCTCTCCAGAGTTGCACAGGTCTTCCTCTGAAGTGCGCCGTCCATCTCCCGATCTACATAGATCATCATCAGAGATGCGTCGCGCATCTCCTGACCTCCACAGGTCGTCCTCAGAGCTGCGTCGAGCATCTCCCGATCTTCACAGATCGTCCTCAGAGCTACGCCGGCCGACTACAGACACCTACCCTTCGCGACGATCGATGCCACCACCTCCTCCCCCTGAGCCCGAAGTACGTCCGAGTGAACCTCAAGAGGATATTGCTCCCGCCGTGCCAGTTCGACGTGCCTCGCTGAATGCTGCAAGCAAGAGGAAGTCCGTTCCTCCTGTCGCGCCCCCACCGCCGGTACCCGACGTACAGGAGGATGACGACGCCTACGGTGACGATGAAGCGGGGCATACTACAACTGAGCCCAGCGACTACTCGGAGGCTGAGCTTGAAGAGGCTGAACTGGAACCTGCCGTTGCTGAGCCACCGCCGCCACCACCTCCCGCTCGCCGGCCATCCGTCCCTGCGCCTTACTCCCCTCTTTCTGCCCGCGCACAATTATCACCTACTGCCTCCCCGCGAGGCCCACGTGCTTCTCTGCCAAGCGTTCCTGCGCCATCCCTTCCTCCTCAGAAACCAGCACCGCCTCCTCCAATCACGACCCATGAAGAAGAGGTTTTGGACGAGTCAGACGGTGGTGAGCGCGTCCACATTGCACAGGCAATCGATGATGCTGAGACGTACCTTATTTCAGACCCGATTGATCCAACATTCTACAGTCCTCAGAAATCGTCATCATCGCTCTTACTGACTGCCACTCAGTCGCCAGTCGTACCTCCACAGCCCGTGACTGCAGAGTTGAAGGAAGTTCCTGCTCCTCCCCCGGTTCCTACTGAAAGCGCCGCAGACGAAGATAAGGCCCGCAGACGCACTATCGCAGAGAGGATGGCCAAACTAGGCGGTATCCACTTCGGTGCGCCTATGCCACCCGTGGCTCGTCCGCCGCCTCCTCCTCCGGTCGACGTGGCTGCCGCCGAGGGTGAGGAGCCGCAGGATGCTCCTCCTCAGGAAGAGACAGAGCAACCTCAAGAAGAAGAGGAAGACGAGGCTGCGCGTAAACAGAGGATTGCGGCGCGCATCGCTGGTATGGGAGGTATGCGCTTCGGCATGCTCCCAACGCAGATGGCTCCTTCGCCGGTCACCCCCAAGCAACCCACTCGCGCAGTTGAAGAGGATGTTGAAGCGCCGCCGCCGCCACCGAGGATACCTACTTCCCGACCGCCCCCGCCGCCTCCTGCGCCTCTGAGCGAGGCCGGGTCTGAGGATCAAAGCGTGTCTGATGGCGTGCATGTTGAAGCCGAAGAGAGCGAGCTGGAGGAAGTCAGCTACGAGGATGCCGAGGAGGAAGCTCCGCCACCGCCGCCACCCACCCGTCCTGCTAGGCGTGAGTCTGTGCCAGCGGCAGCCGCCGCGATGCGCTCTCCACCTGTCACTTCTCCCGTCTCTCGTCCGCCAGTCCCCGCGGGACGGCCTCCAATGCCCCCCACGCCGGGATCTGCGCGCCCCACGCTTCCGCCTCAACCCGTCCAGAGTGACTACGTGATCGTCGAGCAGCCCGACGTGTCTGAGGAAGCACCACCGCCTCCCCCAAGGGTCGCTAGTCAACGGCGAGGACCTCCTCCGCGCGCCGCCCCTCCACCACCCGCGCCCCCTCCGCCTGAAGCCCAAGGCTCCGCTGGTTCACAATGGGAGCAGAATCTTGACTTCGGCGGGGAGACCGACCTCTCGCTGTCTGGTCAATGGTCCGACGACTCTACTCAGTATCCTGCTGCCTCGCAAGCGCCACCTCCGCCTCCGCCTGCGCCCCCTATCGCTACCCGACCGGACCGTGCTGCGTCCATCGGTCAGCCCGCACCTCCGCCACCGACCGCAATCCCTACGAACCTGACCGCCGACGACTTGATGTCCCAGTGGGGCAGAGTGGGCGTGCAGATCCACGAGGTCGCCACCACATTCTTCGAGAAGTCACGGAAGTCACCAGTCGGCGACGGCAGCTTCGTTGGTTTTGTTACCGCTGTCATACAGCAGGTGCCGAATGCTATACAACCAGCGGCACCCTACACGTCTTTCGGGTATCTAATCTACGAGCAGAATGGAGCGGCGGTCTCGAGGCGCGCGAGCGACATCATGCCAGGGGATATCATTATACTTCAGGACGCCAAGTTCAAAGGTCACAAGGGCCTGCAGATGTACCACCAAACCGTCGGTGTCGGCCAAGCTGTGTGCGCCATTATTGGAGACTTCGAGGTCAAGAAGGCTAAGATCAAGGTATTCCAAGCCAGTCAACACGTAGGACAAGAGGTCAGTACTCCCGTCCGCTTCCACACATAGCATACATAATATCAACACGATTGTAGAGTCTGGAATCAACAAGCTACCGACTGGAGGATCTGAAGAGTGGGAGTGTCAAGGTGAGATATCACAGCAAGTCGACTACTAAAGACGTGAGACTGAATTAACCCCAACTCCATTAGGTTTTCCGCGTTCTCGAAGCATAATCATTCTGGAGCATTTGCATATTCTGACCTGTATTGATACGGATTCATCGGCATACTTCATCACGAAACATAATGGCAGTCCAGGTTATCTTATAATTACGACTCAGCTCTTCGTGGTACGTAGTGTACACGCGATAGCTTGCACGATTACTTTCAATATATGTCTCTATCAAATACGAACGTGAGCCTGATCGTCTGGAAATCGCTCAGGTGGCTCGAATATTTCGACCAGGGGCGGGATGCGGTCGTTTTGGGACAGAAGGCGGGATTACGTAAGTTCTCATTTAGCAGCTCCTGCCGCCCGGACTCCCTCCAGCTCCTGGCCGCACAGCACGGTATTGACACCTTCCTGTCTTCACCTCCAAACAATTTCAACAAACGGCGTCCTGCTTGACCGAACCGCCTTCGCAAAGAATCAAGCTACCACACAAAATGAGCAAGCAGAAGGCAAGAGCATCATCAGCACAACTCACTGGTCTCTATAAACCAGAGTCTGTCCGGGTACGACGACGACCTGTGCAGACGTCTGAATATCTTTGCTGACATGCGGACCGAAGGATGTTGCAGAATCCCTTAACATACCAGGCCTATCAGATACGGTCGCGTCCCACCTCGCGAGCGATGTTGAGTACCGCATTCACCAGGTGGTCGAGGTGCGTCCTGGGACATCGCGGACCAAATATATCGACTATAGCTGTCCAGTAGGAGGCCGCCCGATTCATGCGCCATGCAAGACGGACGACCATGACCACGTCCGACATCGACCAGGCCCTCCGCGTGCTCAACATCGAGCCATTGTATGGCCACTTCCCCCACAACCCGCCAACATTTCGACGCGCCCCGCCATATCCCCATCTCCAAAACGCTGGAACGGTGTACTTCGTCGAGGACGAGGAGATTGATTTCGACCGTGTTATTCGAGAAGAGAAGATTGCCCTTCCGAAGGGCGCGCGGTGGACGGCGCACTGGTTGGCGGTGGAGGGCGTGCAACCCCTCATCCCTGAGAACCCACCAGCGTTGCCGAAGGACCACGAAATTGATGGCTCGAGGGCCGGCACCTCTCGCCAGAACGGATACTTGACCCCCGCCTCTGACAGGGCATCGCCGATGCAGAACGGCAAGGCGCAACAACACACCCAGGGCAGGACGACGCTATCGAGAGAGCTGCAGCTTTATCTCACGCGCCTCACCGCCTCGCTACTCCCTGCCTCGGGGACAGATCTCACGAAGAAGATTGCAGCCCTTGCGAGCCTTGGCACGGATGCAGGGCTGCAGCCCCTGTTACCTAACCTCGTCAGTTGGGTCACAAGAAATTTGGTGCGTATACTGGAAAACGGAGAGCGCTCAGACGATGCGGGAATAGAGTTGGACACGCTGTTGGACACAATTGACAAGATGCTGTCGAACTCCTCGTTATTCGTAGAGCCCTACGTGAGTCCGCATGCCGTTCGGTTCACTCTCACGATATTGAGTGGCTCGTCGTAGTTGCATCAACTCTTGCCAGCTATTCTATCAACCCTTCTCCACTCAAATCTACCGCCACATTTCGCGACGCAATTGCGAGGCAAAGCCTCTCAAGTCCTCGCTCAGCTGCTTCGACAGCATTCTACGACATATCCATCCCTTTCACCTCGGATCATGAAGACGCTCCTACTTGCCTTGATCGACAAGGAGAAGAAATGGGCGACACGTGAGGGTGCTATCCGTGGTTTGATAGCAATCGGGAAGGAGGCGGTTCGGAAGGGCTTGATTGAGGGCGGGGGTGCGAAGATAGTTGGCCAAGAGTGTATGCCAGTAGTTGGCCAAGAGTGTATGCCAGGAGAGCAGGGACCCTTGGTGACCGCGGTCATGGTGAGTCAATTGCGTCGCAATTCTGAACCCAACTCATCCGCCTCGCAGTTCGCATTCCAGATTCTTCCCCCGCCATCACGGCAGCCCATCCCTCTTAACATCAACGACTTCTCCGACGCCGAGGTCCTAAAACATCTGCAAGACGCCCTTGGCGATTTCTTCGCGGAGAAGCTGGCAGGAGACGGTGCGTGGGCGAGAGGCGTTCTCGCCGGGAGTCACCCGGAGGACGCCATGAAGCTCTGAGTGACGAAGGACATACGCTTTAAATTATGTATTCGATACTCCGGAATGTTTTGCTGACCGTTCGTCGGGCTCCTGCAGTGGTCTTATAACTGGTGTTAGAACACGTAAGGTACCAGCCTCCAACGTGTTCTCTTTGCCCACGATGCCCATTCGCTGCCAAACTCCTTCTTCAGGACCGCGTCTTCCGTCCGCGTTCTACTAATGAATAGGAATGAAGACACGGCTGCGACGGTCGCGATCGACGTGCCCAAGACTCGTCCCAGACGTGGACTCCATAGCCCGAGTGAGATCCACATCGAACCTCGGTCCACGAGCACCGCCAGTACGCAGCCTGCGACATACATGAGGGCCCCAGTGTAGGCGGGGTGTCGCACCATAGCGTAGGGGCCGCTAGTGACGAGCTTGTGGTCCTTCCGCAAGGCCAGCTCGAACGTGAAGTGGCGGCCAAGCGTTCGGTAGCAGGCGACCCGCAGCGCTGCACCTGAACACATCAGAACCGAGGCAGCAAGAAAGGTGGGTGTCAAGTGCAGCTGTTCTGCTATACGGGAGCATGTCTGGTGGAACACTAGTGGTACCGCGTGGCCACAGAAGAAGGGGTATACGGCGGGTCCCAGGAGCACGAAGATCTCGGTCGTGTTCATCACATACACTACGGCCTGCGAGCATCATGAGACATGAGACCCATAGCTTTGCACACAAGTATGTCCACGAGACGCACTTTCGCCAGCTTCCCACAGACCACCAAGAGAGACATTCCCTCCTTCGTCTCGACGCGCTCGAACTCGGTCCGTTCGTGAGCCTCCGGGGTCGGATTTGGAGGTGTGAGAACTGCATGGCTCGCGACTGTGTTCAGAATTAGCAATGGGAGTTTGAGCATGGCGACCATGATGTGCAGTAGCCAAGAGTGAAGCGAATTTTCTGCTGGAGAGAAATGCTGGTGGTGGTCACTCGGAGACGGAAAGTCAGTGATCGCGCGTCTCAATACAGCCACGTTGACTCCCAACCTCCACCATGGCCTCAGAACAAGAACATTATACGTATTGAATCATTTGTGCAAGCTTGGGTGTTCTAGTCACCGCTGTCATGCGTTCAATTTCTGTCCGACTAGGGAGTACTAGGGCTTCGACGTCGTGCCCTACTCGCCAAGTCTACCTTTCCATCCAGGGAGGACGCGTTCCTTTCGTTCGTCAGCATCGTTCACGGGCTCCAAACTCTGCAAAATGGACCACCTCGTTGCCTGTGTTAGTCTCTCGTCTGGGACCGTCCCCAACGGCGACGAAGTATCGCTTCTTTGAGGGCTCTATTCTGGCGTTCACGCCGTCCTCTCAAGCACCATCACCCTGGCTTGTGCTGGCTGCGTTCATCGGCCTGCCTACGGTATTATGGGCCTATAAGGTACGTGTGATACTATCCCGGGTTCATCCGCCAGGCTTAAGTGGATTGATTGTTCGACCGTCAGTGTCTTATGATGGTTCTTCTCCAGAGAAAGATTATTTATATGGGTGCGTGCACTATCAATACCGCCAATTACTCAATGTCGAGCTAACGTTACGTGATGACAGGCTATATTCCACCCAATTCGAGGACGGAAGAGCTGCTTGATGTGAAATATTCACCGAAGATACACTGTGAAGAAGTGCGGATTGCAGGCGAGAAGAATGCTGTCTTGCACGGAGTTTTGGTTCGCAAAAGTTCTGTGGCGACAACACCTCCAAAGACGGTACTACTTTACCTCCAAGGTCTTTGAGCAGTGTATCTTCAAGGCGTCGAACTAAATGATTTACTCACAGGCAACGCTGGCAACCCACTCAGCCGTATCCCAGTCTTCGAACGTCTCCTCGTAGCGCCTGCATTTCCATCTACTTCGGCATCTGTTCTTGACGACACCGCAATTCTAGCTGTTGCACCGCGCTCCTTCTGGAAGTCGTCATCTCGCACGCCAACAGAGCGAGGAATCTCGTCGGATTATAAACAGGCCATCGCATACGCTGCAGCGCGGTTTCCTTCCGCCTCCATCGTCTTGTACGGGCACTCGCTTGGAGGCGCAGCCGCCGTGTGCCTCAGTGCACAATTGGAAGCCTCCGAGTTTCCTTCTGTGCGCGGTCTGATCTTGGAGAATCCCTTCGCATCCATCCCAGGCATGGTACAGGCACTCTACCCTCAGAGATGGCTTCCATACCACTACCTCAGCCGATTCGCGTTCGACAAGTGGGATGCCGTGCACGCGATGGAGACCGCGACGCCGAATTCCCTGCTTGACCGGCTTGCGCGTAGTATGCTGGTGATACTGAGCAAGAACGACGAGATCGTGCCGAACGCTATGGGGGAGGCTATCTTCGACGCCAGCTCCAGGCTGGCACCCGCGCAGCTGGCTCGCCCCGCCGAACGGGACCTCAAACGCGTTGTCGTGATCAACGGTGCGCTACACGAGAGCGCGTGGCAGGAACGGCGGTGGAGGACGGTCGTAGGTGACTATGTGGCCGAACTCCGGCGCGAGATAGAGGACCAGCCTATAATATAGATAGCCCATGATGCACACATGAGACTAAGTGCGAGTCGCGAACACCGCGCACCCACGGCTACCGAACGGTCTCCGCCGAGTACAGCTAGGCGGCCCGACGTCGGACGTGCCCCAGCGCGTCCCCGAGGCTGGAGGCATAGCCATGATGAGACACGAAACTCTCTCGTCGGGACCGAACCCGCTCGCGCGACCCGCCCTCGCGGTGGCGTAGAACGACCGCCGCAGCTCGCAACATATTATAACGTTCATCACTCGTCAACGATGTCTCTCGAAAGATGTCTGCCATCTTGAAAGTACCTCTGCTGCTCGCCCTGTCGGGTACCGTTCTCGTGATCGCGAGGTCGCCTAATCCGCCGGTAGAAGGAGAAGAGCGGACGAGATTCAACAGCGCACACAGTGATGCAGGTGTGAAGACACAGACCGTGGCGACCAAGTGGGTACCACGTATATTCAGGGTAAGCACAGGCGTAATATGAACGTGCAGGATGTCCTCACTCGCGTGTGACTTCTGCTAGGCATTCATCTGGACCACATATGCCTTGGAAACATCAGCCATCGTTGTCTCCGAGTATCCAGAGCTCGTGCAGTACCTCCCCGAGGTTGCCGTCACATATCTCGTTGTCGACGGCATCCACATCTCCCGCGCGTTCCTCACCGGCGCGGCGCTCATGAGCGCAGGCACGCTCCTCCGTGCCGTCGCGAACCGCTACATGGGCAAGTACTACACCTTCGAGCTCGCGCTACGCAACGACCACAAGCTCGTCACGGGCGGGCCGTACGCGTACGTGCGGCACCCCGGCTACACCGCGAACTTTCTGTACACACCAGCGCTCGTGCTCACGCAGCTCGGCGCAGGAAGCTGGTGGCAAGCGGCGGGGTTGTGGAACACACGGGCGGGCAGGATAGTGGGTGGGGCGTGGCTTGCGCTGCAGGGTCTTACTATGCTCCTGCAGATACACAGGATCATGCAGGAAGACAAGGTGTTGAAGGCGGAATTCAAGGATCAATGGGTCCGATGGGCGCAGAGGACGCCGTACAGGCTGATACCTTTCATATACTGATTGTAAACAGTAACAGTCGATGTTGAACATCGAGCCATGTGGACTTCCGTGGAAAATCTAAATGTCTCGTCACGCATGTTGTTTCGGATATTTAGCATCCTAGAGCGGCGACGCCACAAAGCCTCGGTGATCTACTAACTCTTCCTAACCACGCGAGCGTTGTTCGTGAGGACTCAGAACCACAACCCTAAGTATCTCGGTTGCCTTTGCCAAAATTGCCTGAAAACGTGCACTGGATGAGTACGACCGAGTCGATGATTTGCACAAGATGAATAATTTGACGGGATCTTTCCATTAAAGATCAGTATACTATAAGACTGACCTGTAGGAGATGCAATCGCAATGGTTCGGGACAACGAAGGCCAATTCACCTGCCACAACAATTTCTCTTTCTGTCTCTTATACAGTGACACGAGTGACGCGATTAGCTCAAGGTATGTGGCGACAAAGGAAGGAGGGCATAGCAAAGTACGGAATACAGGTGAGTAAGAACACACCTCCGACAACATTCGATTCTCGCGCCGAGAGAACGGATAGTGTCCAGTAGACCATCTTGATTCTTGATACAACATTGCAATGCTGCAGAGACGGGTCATCACGATGCACTTGAATATGCATGTTCACGCCAGATCTGCGTCAGACACGTCATTGCGGCGTCGTGTCCCATGAAGGGCAGACACACGGCTCTGCTCAGACTGCTCCGGGCCGTGGCGTCCTGCCCGTCGCCCTTTCCCACCTGCACGATCACCTCCTCCGCGCGCGCGACGAGGGCATCGTGCACCGCGGGACGGCCCTCCCGCGCGGAGATGCGCAGGAAGCCTCGTAGGTCATGGACTTCAACATCGTACGCTGAATGTAAGGGCTCAAGTGCCGCTTCATCCATGTCTTGTGCTGCCTCCGCAGCGTCGTCTTCGGCGTCCGGCAATTGGACAGACACGTCTTCTTCATCTGTAGGGTCGTTGTTTGTGGTACCTAGAGTGGACGTACCAGGAACGCCTGCTGCTCCCGGACTGCCCTCGCGGTCGGCCGTCTTGCGGGTAAAACGAAAGAACACCCATCCGTTGGACGAGGTGTCATACATGTTACAATTCACGACGAACAACCAGCTGCTGCCGGTCAAGGGCAAGTAATCGACCAGACGTGGCACAGCGACTATCGTGCGTTCGCTCCACGGCGTGCCCGGGGTACGCGCCGCCGCAGTGAACGCCGCGCTTGTGGCGCTGGCGCCACCCATCGAAAATTCGGAGCGGCTCATGGTATACAAGGCAAGCAGATAGTCTGCGAGGCCCTGAACGACGGCCGACGGGGCGAAGAGCGGGAGCGACACGCCGCGAAAGCTAGGCATGGTCCACGGGTGTATCGAGGCGAACGTGATGGCGGACTGCCAGCACGGCAATTTCTCGTCGTCGTCGGAGTCGTATGCCGAGGCGAGCGCGAGCAAGGCGGGGTGCATGAGCGCCTCGAGATGATAGAACAGCTGGGGTTCCTGCGACAGAAGCGACAGCAAGTCGACAGTAGATACGGCCGCGCAGTTCATGACGACCAGACGCTTCAAGCCGGGTGATTGAACCAAGAGCTGTTTGACGCCTTCCACAGTGATGCGGGAGTTGCGCGACAAGTTCAAAGAAGAGGTGGCCACGCAATCGCGCATGACTGTCAAAACTTGGGTGTCGGAGAGGTCTATTCCTGAAAGATCGGCAATCGTGGAGTGTTTGAGTTGTTGTTGCAGAATCGCCGAGATGATAGGAACCCCAGAGTCGGGGAAGGGAGAGCGCTCGCGTAGAACACCGAGCACGAGATCTGCTTTGCTATGCAGCACTGGCATCTCCTCTAGAGCGCTAGTGTCGCTAGATTCGAGAGCGTACACAACAGCCGAGCGGAGAGTCATATCGGTAAGGGAAGACACGGTCGCGTCCTTGCTGTCGTCAATGCCTTCTGATATGGTCTTCTTTTTCGTAGCTTTGACCTCATACTCAGTTGGCCAAGCCTCATAGAGGGCTTCAAGGGTGACAAGTCGTTCCCCTTCGAGGTCTGCGATCGCCGTAACGATCTTAGTCTCCAAGTCGCTTTTCTCCGAGTCGTCGCTCGTCGCCTGTGGAATCCTGTAATACCTGGAGACATAGCGCCTTGCATTGAGTGGGGCATCGTTGTTGACAAAGCAATAGGCAGGATCGTCAGGATCGGAGATATCGATCACGGTAATCCCGTCGTTGTTGTCTGGTGAGACCGTCATCATGAATTATGGTCCTAAGAAAGGAGCAGAGGAGTTGACATACCGCCGTCCCAACATCCCATATTTGCAGCTAGCAGACTGTTCTTAAAGGTCACACCACTGGTGTACACGGATCCAGCGGTAAGGTCGACATCCCAGCTGATACCAAGCAACGACGCAGCAAACGGGCAGGGAACGTCGACGATATCCGGTTTCTTCTTGCCCCTGCCATATTTCCCATCTATGGCACGGAGTTCTTCGCGAATGATCTCGGCGTTCTCTTTCTGCTTGACGAGGGTCATACATCGGCGTGCGGCGCGCAGAGGGAGGGTGCCGTAGCACCACTGGTGATGATATGCCGCTATGCACCGATATCTTGGTTTCTTCTCCCCGCGAGGTACGACTCGTGCTATAAGGAAGGCTTGGTGCCTTTGTCCCATGGCTAGACATCATAGGAGTGAATTGTCGGCGACCTGGGAGACGTGGACAAGCTAAATAGGCGTACTTTGGTATGTATCTGGTCAAACTTCTGAAACTTAAAGGTTTCTGAGCTCGCAGGAGGTCGTGGATAGGTAGTAGGGGAGCGGCTAGATGGCGGTTGCGGAGAAAAGGAGCGACCTTGAAAGGCGCATTGTCACCGGCATCACCGGGCCGGGAAAGAAAGGCCACGTTCTACTTAGCTCGAATTTGCACTCCGGACGACTACAAACTCGCGACGGGTGGGACGTATGCGAAGAGATGAGACGCGAGCTAGATGTCCAGGTTGGGGCTTGTGCGTAACTTGGCGCGGTTTAAAACACACGGACCGGCATGGTAGTTGGCGACGCGTGGGTTGCAGGAAAGGAGAGCACAGAGGATGCCGTACAGGCTGGTACCTTTCGTATACTGACCGTTCGAGTGCCGATATTCTATCAACACACACTCAGAACAACGTCGATGAAGATGTTGCAGCACTTGCACGCCGAGACCCTGAGATTCACACAACAAAGGAGTATAAGAAATGGTTAACACGCATTACGGATTTCTACTACAGTGCCCAAGTACTGCATCAATCTAAGGCTAGCTGCAAAGTAGTGTCTGGCAGGTTAGCGTAGCTCCCGAGAGCAACGAGCTCAACAAAGATACGAAGTACGCACAGCATATTACAATTATATTCTTTTCTTCGTTAACTACTTGACGAGGGGACGCACGCCGATGCCATCGTCCTTGAGACTGCGTCCGGCGTAGGTTTTCACCTCTTTCTCATATTGTGCTGTTGACAGGTGATCAGCATGACGGTACACGGCCTGGAAAGGGGCGGCGGACTTAGTGGTTTATCGACCTTGGATTTCTTGTAAGGGTTCTCTGTGACAGTACTTGAGCTCGGGGTATCAGGAGCAGGACGCTTGCCCCTTCGTTTCTGCAAGTAGATGGATGAGGGGACAACCAAGCAGTGATAACGATCGCGACTCACAAATCGGCTGTCAAATTCTCGTTTCCTACAATTACAAGCCGGCCTGAATGAATAAAACAATCAAACATGGATGGGTAGACCAGGGCGTACCTCGCGAGGGTATCTTCCTGTTTCTTCTTCTCTTCCTCGTCCTAGTGAATCACGAGACCGTCGGATGTCAATGTTCCCGCAATACTTCAAACACTGTACGCACCTTCTTCAAGTGCTGAAAACGCTCAAGAAAAGAACCGTCGTTAGAGAATACGTTCGATGCCTTCGCTTTAGCATGGGAATGGGAATGGGTGTGGTTGGACTTAGTGGAGGCGGACGCTGCCGAGGAGGTGGACGGTGCGGGCGAAGCATAATCGCTCGCAGAGTGCGGTATTGGTGTGGCTGCGCCGGACATTTCTTGAGTTGCTGAGGTGTTGACGTCGGGTAGAAGGTGGTGGATGAGGTCGAAAGCAAAAGGCGATGGCTGTCGCTGCCAAAATCTGGTCGGTCGCTTGACGTCGTCGGCCTGCGAGCTCCTTTCGGACCCGCGCCGAGGCAAATTAGGGAAAATCCAGTGCCGCAGACTCGGCCGCGAGATTCCAGCAGTGAAAAAAAATACACGAACACCTTGATAATCACGTGTAAGAGACCGGTCGAGTCGCAAATTAGGTGTGAAGGCAGACTTGGGTATCCACAGCCGACCGGGCTGGCCGGCTAACACATAATTCTTTACAATTGAACAACTAACTTGTCTATCGTCAAGGGAATGAACAACGTCCTCAATTCCAGCTGACGGACGTGATATGCGGTTCTCTGCCACAAATACGGGGGAATGCTACCTCAACAAGGATTGATCGTGGTCGAGGGTTTGCTGTCATCGCACAAACACAACGCTATCGGAGACGTACGGTTCTGTTTTCCAGGACTTGTAGGTAGGTTTTGTTCAATAAAACTTGTCGCCTTGAAGGATCCGCTCATAACACTTCTTTGCCCCTTCTGGACTGAGGAGGGACACCTGAGGCTTCATGACCGCTGCATTCGGGTCGCCTTGAGCGAGTTTCTCTATAAGCTCTTCTGCCCGCGCAACAATGTCCGCGGGTACCTCAGGCCGCCCGTCCTGAGCGCACACGAGGAGAAAGCCTCGCAGATCATGTACCTCGACTTTGACCCCTCCGTCCGTCACAAAGTTCAGGGCCGGCTCGTCGTTCGTGGGGTTTGCGGCAGCGATCGGTACGTCCGTAGTAGCCGTAGGTTGATCCTCGTCTTCAGCGGCGGACGCCACAGCAGGGTCCTCTTTCGCCTCCTCCTTGTCGGCGATCTTTGGCAGGCGAAGAAACGCCCACCCATTCGTCGCAAGGCGATACATATCACAGATCATAATGAACATCCAAGAGTTGCCGATCGGAGGACGTGCAAGACTCAACCGTGGCACTGCAACAATGGTGCGCTCGCCCCACGGCTTCTCCGAACCTCTCGCCGCCGCAGTGAAAGCAGCGACCGCAGCGTTTCCTCCTATCATGCTAAAATCGGAGAACTCCATCTCACGCAGCGCAAGCAGGTAGTCGGTCAGGCCTTGGACGACGGCAGTTGGTGAGAAAACCGGGAGGGACACTCCTCGGAACGTAGGCCCCATAGAGTGCATCGAGCCCAGAGTAATGGCCGGCGCCCAATACGGTGCTATGCCGTCGTTTGTGGTTCCAATTGCGAGGAACGCTGGGTGGAAAAGCGCCTCCAGGTGACAAAAGAGCTGAGGTTTCAACGTGTGAAGTGCCATGATGTGGTCCGGGGGTATGGCCGGACAGTTCATGATGACAAGACGCTTCAGGCGCGGTGTCCGGGCTAGAAGCTGGTCGATGGCTGTGAGGGTGACAAGAGAGTTGCGAGACAAGTTCAACGACAAGACGTCTGGACAACGTTCCATCAATGACACCACTTGGCTGTCGGAAAGCTGCATTCCCGAGAGGTCGACATCCGAGGGGTCGCTTTGCTGTTGCAAGATCGTCGAGAGGAGGGGGATACCAGCGTCGGGGAACGGAGAACGCGCACGAAGAAGCTCAAGTACTTGATCAGACTTGCCCAGCAAAGACGACGTCTCTTCGATAGAACTCGTGTCACATTTCTCGAGAGCGTAGGTGAGAGCCGAGGGGAGCGACATATCGGCAAGGGAGGGGGGAGGCGCCGTTTCCTGAGTGTCATTGTCATTGTCCTCGTCCTCGCCATCTGTAGATGAGTCCGTGTCTCGCGAATCCGCGAGTTCGTACTCTGTGGGCCACGCCTCACATAGAGCTTCGGGGGGTAGAGGTTTTTCTCCTTCAAGACTTGCGATCAACTTCAGGAGGAGACCCCCATTGGAATCGTCGATTACTTTTCCAGGCTCTTCTTTGGGAATCTCGTAGTACCCGGCAAGATAATGCTCCGCGTCCAAGGGGGTGGTATCAGTAAGAAAGCAGAACGCGGGATCTTCTGGATCGGAGATATCAATCACGGTGATCCCGTCGTCGTTGTCTACCCAAAGCCTTGAGCGCGGAAAAACGAGACAGTATCAAACGGACGTACCGGTTTCCCAGCTGCTCACGTTTGCAGGCAGGATGTCGTTGACCATGCGCATTCTGCCGCTGACGTAGGCGACCTCTGGAGCCTCAGCGGTAAGATCCACAGTCCAGCTGATTCCAAGCAGAGAGGTCGCAAACGGGCATGGGATGGCCACGATATCCGGTTCCTGCTCGAATCTCCCGTATTGTCCGTCGATGGCACGGAGTTCCTCGCGGATTATCTCTGCGTTCTTCTTCTGCTTGACGAGAGTCAAGAACCGCCGAACCGCGCGGAGGGGTAGAGTGCCGTAGCACCATTGGTGATGATACGCTCCTACACACCGGTATCTTGGTTTCGTCTCACCATGTGGCACGATCCGCGCGACGAGGAAGGCTTGGTGTCGTTGTCCCATGGCTGGAAAGCGAACGTGTAGACCTTAGTTGAGAGGATTACTTAGATGGATGCAATCCGGGGAGAAAAACAAACGCGTACTATTCACTTCGTTGTTCAAAGGGGCTCACAACAGGGTGTAGTGTGCGCAACAGGGCAGAAGCCAGTGGCGTACGAGGTGAGAGGAGAGGATGAGAGGCGCGGGAAGACCAGATCACGGCCGCGTTGCCGATATCGAACGCGATCGATCGTGATTCATGAACGTTGTCCAGAGCGTGAGCCAGCTCACGACGTAGTACATCTGAACCTCTTCTTGCTAACAGTACAGATTGTTGACCACGAGAGCTGCAGCAACGGCCTCTAATATACGAACGGTATCAATCTGTACGGTGTCCTTCTCGCGTACGAATCCCACTGCGCCCCAAACTGCCTCCCTAACACTTCATCCTCTCGATTGACACGCGTAAGTAACATCATGGGGACCCAAGATACGAACGCCGACCACGACAATGCGAGGAGCTGTCCTCCAAGCGTCTCCAGCCCGCCACAGCTAACGTACCAAGCCCCCCTTCCAAAGTGGCACAGCACGGTACCTGTGGCGAGTGTAATGCTACCTACGTAGCTGGGGTGGCGGACTATCGCGTACGGACCGCTTGTGATGAGTTTTGCGTCGTCCTTTATAGCAAGGTCCCAGGTGAAGAGTCGTCCGAGCTCGCGGTAGCATGACAAGCGGATGAGGCCGCCCACGGCCATAAGGACACAGCCTATGAGCCAGATGGAGGTGAGACGGATCCCACTGGCACTCTTCTTAGGCTCGGGTAGGATGAGATCCAATATACCGGGTGGAAAAATACGAGGAAAGTGGCTGATAGTGATGATCAACGACTCGATGGTCGCGTTCGACCACACGAAGAACTACAGGATACGTCAACACTGTAATCCAACGGGCTGCAGAATCCAATGTCGACAAGTCCTCACCTTCAAGGTACCAGAGAGAAGCACCCACGAGTACTTCTGACCAAAGTCTAGCTCTGCGCCATATCTTGCTATTTCTTTGGGCTTGGACGGTGGGTTCGGTGGGGTCGCCGCCAAATGATTGATGTAGGTGCTTGCAAACAAGAGGGGTATTTTCCAGAGTGGCGAGAGTGCCTCTGGAGAGTAGGGTAGCCGCAGCATCCCTGAAAACCTGCTAGCACGTTATTTCTGAGCTGTACAACGTGCGAGACATCTATATATACGCGGTGGCAGATCAGCACGAAGGACATAGCAGGTAGTCCATCAAGCAGGCGACGACAACAGGAACCGAGACGGCACACGGGCATAGAGTGACTGTGCCGGAGTATGCATTGAGGAAATTGCAGAGACAGACTTGAGCATAGCATCGTCACATGGGATATTCAGTCTCTGATGGAGTGTTGAAATTTCTATGTCTTCCGCGGGAGCCGACGTAGTACCTGAACCTCTGCCAACAAGAGATATTCAGCGTCCGAATTTGACCACGTGCATACTCAATATACGAGTGGTATCAATCTATACGGTGTCTTTCTCGCCCACGCATCCCACTGCGCCCCAAACTGCTTTCTCAACACCGTATCCTCCCTGTTGACTCGCATCACCAACACCGTAGGTATCCAAAACGTGAACGCCGACCACGCGAGCGCGAAGAGCTGCCCGCCGCGCGTCTCCAGCCCACCGAAGCTCGTAAACCAGCTCCCACGTCCAAAGTGGCACAGGACGGTGCCCGTGGCGAGGAGCAGGTTGCCGACGTAGCTGGGGTGGCGGACAATCGCGTACGGGCCGGTCGTGATGAGCTTTGGGTCGTCCTTGATCGCGAGGTCCCAGGTGAAAAAGCGTCCGAGCTCGCGATAGCATGCTAGACGGATGAGGCCGCCCATAGCCATGAGAACGCAGCCACTGAGCCAGATGGGGGTGAGACGAATCCCGCTAGCATTCTTCTCAGGCTCCGGTAGGAGGCCGTCTAAGATCTGGGGCGGGAGAATATGGGGGTAGTGGCTGGTGGCGATAATCAAAGACTCGATGATCGCGTTCGACCACCAAAAAAACTGCAAGATGCATCGACAACGTAAGCATCGAGGGTGTTGGATTGACCGTTGACAAGTACTCACCTTCGAGACACCAGAGGCGAGAAGCCACGCGGCTCTCTGACCGATGAGGTCCGGCTTCACAGCGCCATACTTTGCTCTCTCGCTGGGCTTCGATGGAGCATTCGACGGTGTGGCTGCCAAATGAACGATGTATGTGCTCGCAAAAAGAAGGGGTATCTTCAAGAGTGGCGAGAGTGCCTCTAGCGATGAGGGTAGCCACAACATCCGGAGATACCACCTGCGAAGTATCGCTGTGCTGCATAACGTGCGAGGCACCTATATATACATGTCAGTAGCCCCACGCTGTCGCAAGTGTTGACCACATCATAAAGGCTATAGCGGGAGTTTACTTCCTGACGTCCGACCGAACAACGACAACCGCGTCGGCATACGGCCATGGATCACGGCAGTGTCTCTGCCGAGGTGTCCAGGATGGAAGTCAAAGAGACAGGCTTGAATGTATCATCAACACATGGGCAAACTAGGTGTGTTGCAGCGTTGAGATTTATATATTTTCAAGGGGAGCGAGACTGAGATATCCCGCGACATCGTTCCCGTAATTCTGGACCGACAAAGTGGTCGTTTTGGACCCTATATTCGTAAGACCGTATCGAAGGTACCTGACCAGAGCAAGAGCTGGCGGCATGGGACTTTGGTAAGCTTTAAGTTCGAGGAGAGAGTGGTGGTGAGAGTCTGAAGACAAGTACTAGTGCCGCCGGCGACTCGGAACGCGTCACTTATGTAAGCTTCCTTCCCTTTTGGGACCCAGCGTTAATTGCACGAAAAACCTGTTGAAGGCTCACCGCGCTCAACACACCTCCATCCACCACCATGGCACCAAAAGACAAAGCTGTAAAGCCGCAAAAGAAGCAGAAGGCTTCGACCTCCCAAAAACAAGCCGTTGCATCTTCCTCGAAAGCGATACCGAAGCCCAAAGTGATCCAGAGAGCAGAGGAAGACTCGGACTCAGAGGACGAGGAGCTTGACTCGCAAGAAGACGAGGACGAGGGTGATGATTCCGCCCCAGAAGATAGCGATAACGATGAGGATGAAGATGAAGATGATGCCAGCGGAAGCAATAATGCCGACGACGACGACGATGAGGAAGGCGATGAGAAGGGTATGGCACGGCTGTTGGAGTTACTCGGCGAGGACGGGCTGGACGACTTTGCGAAGGCAGAGCTGGAGGTGTTGGCAGCAGACGAGGAAGTAAGCGACAGCGATGCCGAGGACGAGGCAGAAGCAGAAACTGACGGTGAAGTTGCGGAGGAAGGTGAAGAGGGGGACGAAGATAGCGAAGACGAGGAAGACAACCAAGACGCAGAAGAGGACGGTGACGTCCTTCTCGAAGACGCAGAGTCTGTGGATGAGGATGCAGTACCCAAACAAAAAGTCGAGATCGACAACAAGGTGATTATTGTGTGTTCATTTTCTCGGTCGCACGCTAACAATATTGCTCGATTAAAGATTGCTCTCGAGCGCATACGGGATACTATCAAGCTGGACCCATCAATATCCTGGACAGAAACCCTTACCGTCACATATCCAGAAACCATCGACGTCGACGTAGATGATGACCTCAACCGTGAACTCGCGTTGTATGTATTCTTTCGCCTCCGTGACTATTTTGTCTCAATTTGTGGCACCATTAGTTACAAGCAAGCGCTACACGGTGCACAGACCGCGAAAGCTTTAGCCGCGAAGCACAACCTGCCCTTCACGCGCCCGTCAGACTACTTCGCAGAGATGGTGAAGAGCGACGCCCACATGGAGCGCATCCGCCAACGCTTGCTTGACGAGAGCGCGACCATCAAGCGCAGTGACGAAAAGCGGAAGGAGCGCGAGGGGAAGAAGTTCGGGAAGCAGGTACAGATCGAGAAGCTCAAGGAGCGCGAGCGCAGCAAGAAGGACATGGAGGAGCGGCTCAAGGGGCTCAAGCGCAGTGCGTATTGCCGATATGTTTTCTCTCATCGCATCTTGCTGATCACGGGAATATCTGTCAGAACGCCAGGGCGCGTTGGACAACGCGCAAGACGACGGCGACGCGTTCGACGTCGCGGTGGAGGACGCCATCTTCGACCGGCCGTCGAAACGCGCGCGGGGCGGAGCGCGAGGCGGAGACAGAGGCGGCAGGGGCCGTGGCCTTCCGCGTTCCGCACGCGATCAGAAGTTCGGCTTCGGCGGCGCGACCAGGCGGTCGAAGCAGAATACGCAGGACTCGACGGACAACTTTGAACCTCGCGGGTCGCGTGGTGGGAGAGGCGGACGCGGGGGACGGGGAGGACGGGGAGGTGCTGGGGGAAGAGGAGGTTCTGGTGGTAGAGGCGGTCGTGGCGGTCGTGGAGACTTTGGCGGTCGCGGAGGCGCGAAAAGGCTGGGTAAGAGCAGACGGCAAGCCACCCGCGGTCGGTCATAGTACTTCCTGTTTGTCGAATCATGCCACTGGCCGTTTGGATGCCATGGAGTTCTACTTGGTCCTGTCCTTGAATTTTGCGATGCGGTGGCGGCGGCGTTGTTCCTGTGCCTTGCCAGTGGTCCCTCGTAGCAGTGCTTGCTAGGCCAGGCTGTTCACGACGTGTTCGTGCTAGAGACGCCACTTGCGTATTCTGCCATTGGGAGACCAGCCCATTTGATTGAGTTCTGTCAAGGGCCTGTGGCGATCTTCTTGATCTGCGCCCTTTTGAGACTTTCCACCTGCCAGTCGAGTCACGACGTGTCCTCACCATTGCATGTACATTCCGCCATCTTCACGCTCCTCTGGCGCTGCATACAGTACTCATGTGTTTCAAGCCTGTCTGACAGGATAGATTGCGGTGAGGTCTTCCATCGGGAGTTTGCTTACACGGCCCTGACAATTTTCAGGTCACTTGGCTTGCCAGCCCGGGAACGCGCGCAGGCTTTTCGGAATATCGATTGAAATATTCGCTGCAGTTGCCTCCGCCGTGTTCCAAGAGGTGAGCGACGCCGGCGGTCTATACGTGCGCGACTGCTCTCGTGCATGAAATATATCGATCAGAGACCGTTCGCCGTGTGGTCCACAGCGATACCGCGAGAGATCATCTAATCTTCCTGTGGGGAACGGAATGCCGCATTCCCATAGGCAGATAAGGGCTCGGTGGCGCATCCGACCAGAGATAACAGCAATGCATAACGCCGAGGAGGCCTTCGAGTCATCTTGAGGTTACAGGAAATGCGCAAAATTCGTCGGACGAAACGCAAACATAAAGCGCGATGGCGTAGGCCAGTTTCGACACCCCCAGCCTCCCTCCACCACCCGTACTAAAGTCGCGATCATGGTCTTGCCCTCAGAGCCGGAGTTTGAACAGGCGCTTCACGAGGTGTCCACCAGTTTGGAGGCCTTCCTCACGGCCAACCCGGAATACAAGAAGGCGCTCGAGGTCGTCCAGGTCCCAGAGCGCGTTATCCAGTTTCGCGTGGTCTGGGAGGACGATAAGGGCACAGCCCAGGTCAACAGGGGTTATCGTGTTCAGGTGAGACTCGTCTCTTGGCCGCGGATCGTCAATGTTGCTCACGTCGATCATCAGTACAACTCTGCGCTTGGCCCATACAAGGGCGGTCTCCGCCTGCACCCCTCCGTAAAGTGCGTGTTATCTCGGCAAATATCCTTAGCTTCGCGGGAGCTGATCGCTTAATAGCCTGTCGATCCTCAAGTTCCTCGGATTCGAGCAGACGTTCAAGAATGCGCTCTCCGGGCTCGCTATGGGCGGCGGGAAGGGCGGGTCGGACTTCGACCCCAAGGGCAAGTCCGACGGCGAGATCCGCCGCTTCTGCGTCGCGTTCATGACGGAGCTCCAGCGCCATATCGGCGCGGACACCGACGTGCCCGCAGGCGACATTGGTACCGGTGCACGCGAGGTTGCGTACATGTTCGGGCAGTACAAGAAGCTCCGTAACGAGTGGGTTGGTGTCCTCACCGGCAAGGGCCTCACATGGGGCGGCAGCAATATTCGTCCGGAGGCAACAGGATACGGGCTCATCTACTACGTGCAGAACGTAAGGCGATTCGAGCGCGTCAGTGACAAGTGTGCTCATGCATGACGACGTAGATGATCGCGAAGTACTGTCCAGAGTACAGCTTCAGCAAAGCTAGCACTCTCGTCGCGGTCACTGGCTCCGGGAACGTCGCGCAGTACACCGCGCTGAAGATCATCGAGCTCGGCGGGACCGTGCTCTCACTCTCTGACTCGCAGGGCTCGCTCATCGCGACCGCCGGCGGATTCAAGCGTGCGGACGTCGAGGCCATTGCAGAGCTCAAGCTCAAGGGCGGCGCACTATCAACGCTCGCCGCTCAGGCCCCCTTCAAGGGCCGCTTTACATACCACGCCGGCAAGCGCCCTTGGGGTCTATTGCCCAAAATCCACATCGCACTGCCATGTGCAACGCAGAACGAGATCTCGGAAGACGAGGCGCACATTCTCATCAAGGCTGGCGTGAAGATCGTCGCGGAAGGGTCGAACATGGTCAGTCTGCTAGTTACGCGACGAATCGAGGAGAATCTCATCTTTCATGACAGGGATCGACCGAGGAAGCTGTCAACGTCTTTGAGGAGTCACGCAAAAACGGCGGCGTATGGTATGCCCCTGGAAGTACGTAGATCCTTGGCTTTGCGAGACGCAATGCTAAAACACTCTTTCATCACTAGAGGCCTCCAATGTCGGTGGCGTCGCTGTCTCCGGCCTCGAGATGGCGCAGAACAGCCAACGGCTCCAATGGTCCTCCGAGCAGGTCGACCACCGGCTTAACGACATCATGACGGAGGTGTACAACATCTGCGTCGACGCCGGTTCGAAATGGTCGAATGACGACCCCAAGCTTGCGGGCAAGGTCATGCCCAGCTTGCTTGCGGGCGCGAACGTCGCGGGCTTTATCAAGGTCGCGGACGCCATGCGCGCACACGGCGACTGGTGGTAGACATTCATTGAGCATTCAGCTCGTCGACAAAAGTCCGGGAAGGGTCCTGGATATATGTAGGTGTATCATGTATCACTGTATAGACTAGAAGGTCTTGGATTTATCATCTTTCATTCTATTCGCGCCTTCAGCTGGTACGATATCTCGTGCATCACCCCTTCCGCTGCACGCGCACTGGCAGAGGACCATGCGTGGCGACGAAGCGGTCTTCCAGCTGCTCCTCCCAGTTCCGTGGGTCCCACCCTTCTTCGAACTTCAGCTCGAGCTTCTGCATCATCTGGCATATGACCGTCCGCATCTCATGCATCGCCAGCGGCTTCCCGACGCAGTTCGCTGGGCCATGCGAGAACGGCATGAATGCGTGTGGCTTGTGCGTGAAGTCTGCCGGCGGTGGGAGGAGACCTTCGGCGATCTGCCAGCGCTCGGGCCAGAACCGTGTAGGATCGCTGAAGTTGCGCGGGTCTCGATGGACGGAGTAGAAGTGCAGGCGGGCGTAACAGCCTTCCGCCACGAAGCTTCAAAGTCACAAGATGATCAACCTTGACCCCAGCTTAACGAACGATCTTACTCACTATGGGCCCACAGCTCGCCCGCCGCTTCCACGCGGCGGCGTGCGTTGACTTCCACTCATCACGGCTGGAAGGAGTCGAAGTGTCTCATTTCTGCGAACACAACCGAGATTTTCAACGTGACCACAAAATAGACGTGTATAAGACTCACATCACGGCATCCAGATACGACATTTGCGCGTGGCGCACGGGATCCAAGGCATTCTCGCCCGCCGGATAGTATTTATCGACCTCAGCTTGTAACTTCTTGTATACGTCCGCATGGCTGAGGAGGAAGTAGAACGCGTTGCTGACCACAGAGGATGTCGTGTCCGATCCCGCTAGAATGGCTAGGAAGCCTTCATTGGCTAGGAGAACTGGGTTAGGACGCGTCTGTCCGATGTCTTCGTTAGACTGCAGTTACTCGTGAGCGGACGCGGTTCGAAGAGGAGGAAAGCATTCTTACGAGTGAGTACATCAGATCCTTGCGTGTGGCACCGCCATAATTCCGCTTCTCAACACGTTCCATAGCCAAAGCACGGAATTTGTGAAGTGTGGGTGCTAACTGTTGAAGTTTACCGGCCGTATATCCGAGCCACGGAAGGTGATCGAGCCACAACAAAATACTGTGCGCCCGTCAGCGTTCGGGTAATGTCAGTCGAGGTGTGGGGAAACGCACTCGACGGCCTTTTCTAGCTGATCCCAGAGATTCTCCGCATCGCCGTCGTGCATCATTTCAGAGCCGCCACCGAATCTGATAGGTCATATCAGTATAGGGGCGTAGTTCAGAGGACGCATACGCACGCCACATCGCACATAAAATCGTAGCTTAAATTTCACAAGCATAAATAACTATATCTTGAAACCTGAAAACACTGGCTCACTCACGTGAAGTGACCAAACCACCTAGACAGATCGATTGTGTCCTTCTGAGACCCTAAGTGATCCACGAGTTGTCCCACACGAGTCGTCAGATATGGCTGAAACTCCTTGATAGCGGCCATATTGAGGGCGCGGTTCCATGGCTTGCGACGCATGAAATGTTCATACGGATCTCTCACAGCAATGACAGAGCAGTTCGGATTGTGAAACGTCCTTCCTGTCCAGTCTATACAGGTTATAATCGTGAGCCCGTGTCAAGAGGTATATCAAGATAACGAACTTGGCCCTTTCGGCAGCCCTTGGCTCCCCATAAGGTCATTCACAATACTTGCGTCCCGGATAGATATTTCGTTGGGTCCTGAACGAAACATATGGTTAGCGTTTCGACTCATACATAGACTGGTCTAATTGGTGGACGAACCTATGCGGACGACATCGCCATATCTATTGTGCAGGCTCATCAGGTATAGGTGTTGCTTGCCATAGCTCGCTATCCAGGCGAAATATATCTTCGATATCTTGCACAGTAGAGGCCCAGGATATCTGTAGCACGGATGGAAGGGCGAAAGACGGTACAGTACGATTGAGGCGCAAAGCGCAGCATGGTACGTAGTGAACGTCAGCAGGAGCGTTCTAAGCCCGGAGAAATGCGCGGAGACAAGTGTCGTGAGAATAGCAGGGACGACAACGACAACCACGGCTTGACCGATGGGCTTGTCGGGCTCCCAAGTCTTGCACCAGAGATGAACAGCCTAGAAGCGGTCAACTGTCAGAGAGCATGAGTCAAAAGCAGGTATTTACCACGCCACAAGCTGCAACCAAAACCAGAGAATCTTGTGCTGACAAGTCATGGAGCCGAGCGAGTGGGTTCATCGGTAGTCAGAGGTGTCGACAGACTGTCGAAGACGGTCGTTTTCCGCGCCTCGGCCGACTCGTGTACTTAACATCTTCCGCAACACGCGGACGCCGGTACTGAATGGTCACATTTGATAGTTCACTTGGCTGTAGGGCAGTTCCCGAACATCACTTCCTGGGCGCACTACTTACATGGTGCATGAGCTTCCTCACCGGACACTACAATTGGAATGCAGCTTACGCTCAATATGTTTCAGTCCCAATTGAGCTTGCAGACACGAATCGACGTGCAGCGAGGTCCCATGGGCGGTATCGGCGACAAAAAAAACATAAACTCGATACAACGTGAAGATGGCATTGCAGTAGTCAGCATTGCTTACCCTGGCTTTAGGATCTTCGCTGCACCAACACGGGAAGCGATCCATGCTGCGCCACGAATCGATCCTCCAGAGTCTCCTCCCAGATGCGCGAGTCCCATCCCACCTGGAACCTCAGCTCGAGTTTCTGCATGGTCTGACATATGACCGTGCGCATTTCGTGCATAGCCAGAGACTTCCCGACACAATTGGCAGGGCCGTGCGAGAACGGTAAGAAAGCCTGTGGGTTGTGCGTAAATCCCGGAGGAGAGGGTAGATTGCCCTCCGCGATAAGCCACCGTTCGGGCCAGAAGCGCTCGGGATCGCTGAAATTGCGCGGGTCCCGCTGGACAGAATAGAAGTGGATACGGGCCAGACCACCTTCAGCGATGAAGCTGATTATTGTAGAGTAATTAGTAAGTTGTGCGCACGTGCAAATTAGTCGATTTGACTTACTACGGACCGACAGCTCGTCCACCGCTTCCACGTGGAGGCGTGCGTTGGCTGCCACTCATCACGGCCGGAAGCAGTCTCATGGTCTCGTTTCTGTGTAATAAATCAATCCTTTAATTCAGACATTGGCGGAAAAGCGGTACTCACATCACGGCATCCAGATACGACATCTTGGGATAGTGTACTGGGTCCAAAGCGTTCTCACCCGCAGGATAATACCTATCAACCTCCTCCTGCAACCGTTTGTAGACATCTGGATGGTCCAAAAGGAGGTAAAACGCGTTGCTGAGCACAATAGAGGTCGTATCCGCTCCAGCGAGGATCACAAGGAAACCTTCGTTGGCGAGGATGATTGGGTTGGGAGGCGCTTCGCCGATGTCTTCGTTCGACTGTCGCACTTTGTGAGATGTATTCGACAGATAAGTACAACCGTCGCCCACTCACAAGCCAGTACATGACATCCTTACGCATCGCGCCGCCCTGTAGACGCTTCCCGACGCGTTCAATCGCCATATTACGAAACTTGTGTATGCCAGGCGCAGAACGCTGGAATTTACCCGCGATATACGCCAGCCATGGGAGGTGATCGAGCCACAGGAGCGAGCTGTAATTAGTCAGCTATGTGATGATATTCGGGGAGAAATAATGACTACATACACGAACACCTTATCCAGTTGTCCCCACAGGTCCCCGGGATCGCCATCTCGCATCATTTCCGATCCACCGCCGAATCTGGTCATAACAAAGGATGTTATGCACACGACCACGAAAGCGAATGGAAAAGAAACGTACGCCATATCACTCATGAAGTCGTATCTATAAAATAAGGACACGTCGGTGAGCGGGATATTCACAGAGGAAGCATCATTCACGTACGTGAAGTAGCCGATCCACTTCGACAGATCGACTATACCTTTCTGTGATCCGACGTGATCGACCAGTTGTCCCACACGTGAAGTCAAGTATGGCTGGAACTCCTTGATAGCGGTCACGTTGAAAGCGCGATTCCACGGCTTACGACGTAAGAAGTGTTCGTGCGGGTCCCTTACGGCGATGACAGAACAATTTGGGTTGAAAAACGTTCGACCACTCCAGTCTGTGAAGTATTACATTAGAAAGGAAGTGCGCAGAGAAGGCCGCGGAGACACACTTGGCCCTTTTGGAAGCCCTTGACTGCCCATCAAAGTGTTCACGATACTTGCGTCTCGGATTGACACCTCGTTAGGCCCTGTGGAGATGTCATGTCACGCTTCGAACGAAACGATGCATGGTACAAACGGACCTATTCGAACAACATCTCCATACGTATTGTGTAGACCTTGGACGTATAGGTGTTGCTTTCCGTGACTCGCAATGACAGCGAAGTACACCTTTGAGACCTTGCAAAGGAGTGGACCGGGATATCTGTAGTACGGGTGAAAGGGGGACAGACGGTATAACACGATCGAGGTGCATAGTGCAGTGTGATACGCCACAAAGGTTAGAAAGAGTGCATTGACCAGAGATACGTGTGCAGCGACGAGCAGTGGCGTGAGCGCCAAAGGCACAGCAAGGACGGTCAGTGCTTGACCGAGAGGTTTGTAGGGTTCCCAAGTCTTGCAGATGACGTGCGCGCCCTGAACGGACTAGTCAGACGAAGTAAACAGATGTGACATGGCGCAAAACTCACCACGCCGCATGCGGCGACCGAGAACATAGCATCGTGGAAAGACAAGTTGGGAACCTGGAGAGGAAAAGGCATGAGAGAAGACCTTCAATCGAGGAGTCTCGTGAGGGTAGTGGTCAGAAGCAAGTCAGGACGGCGAATTCGGTCGTTCTGCAGCCAACAAAGTCTATATCCCGAATGCATGATTGATGCCATTCAATTGACAGCATAATTTCCGGGGAACACGGCACACTAGATAAGCGACACATCAGAAATCGGCAGCACTGAAACTCAAAGACAGACCACGCACGCACGGCTTGGCTTCTCAACCCTCGCTAACAGCAGAGCGGAAATACGAACGAGTCTTGGGTGATACGCAAGGCATTCGAACAGAGATCGCTGATATGGCGAGGATGTCGAGCGCCGTAAACTACTGCTATGTCCCTGAGCTCCCCAGTCTAGCACCTCCGCTGCACAACCACAGGAAGAGAGCCATGCTTCGTAACGAAGCGATCTTCGAGTTGGTCTTCCCAAGTCTGCGGGTCCCAGTCTGGCGCGAAACGCAGCTCGAGTTTCTGCATAGTTTGGCAGATGACAGTGCGCATCTCGTGCATGGCAAGCGACTTGCCTACGCAGTTGGCAGGCCCGTGCGAGAATGGGGTGAACGCGTTTGGGTTATGTGTGAATCTTGTGGGCATTGGGCGCAAACCTTCGGCGATGAGCCAGCGATCGGGCCAAAAGCAATGCGGATTGCAGAAGTTTCGAGCGTCGTGGTGGACGGAGTAGAAGTGGAGTCGCACTTGACAACCCTCAGGGATGAAGCTTTGTGAATTGATCAGCTGCAATTCCTGGGCATAGATGTATCCGCTTACTACGTTCCCACAGCCCTTCCGCCGCTTCCGCGGGGAGCTGTACGTTGGCTGCCGCTCATTATTGCTGGCGTGAGCCGAAGAGTTTCGTTTCTGCATCCGAACAGGTTATCAAAGTGCACATGCCGTTACTGAGATACAGTACACTTACATCACTGCATCCAGATAAGACATTTTGGAGTAATGAGTAGGATCTAGAGCGTCCTCTCCTGCAGGATAGTAATGGTCAACTTCATGCTGCAGCGTCTTATAAATCTCCCGATATTTGAGAAGGAAATAGAACACGTTGCTGAGCACGCTTGAGGTCGTGTCAGAACCGGCAATGATCGCTAGAATGCCTTCGTGAATGAGGAGCGCGGGTATAGGCGGTTCTTGAGCAATGTCTTCGTTACACTGCCGTGCACAATCAGCAGATAATGTGGATACCTCGAGACGAAGACTGACCAATGTATACATGAGATCTCTGCGTACAGCACCGCCGCGTTTTCTTTCTTCGATACGACTAGCAGCCATATCCGCAAATCTGTGCAAAGCAGGAACGTTGCGTCGAAGCACCGCCGCGTAATAAGCAAGCCAAGGAACGTGATCGAGCCACATCATTGCCTTGTGAAAGTGTCTGTGTGTAGTAGTGTAAATGAATGTCAGAAAACGCACGTAACACGGACTCACTGCGTCGCGTGTTCAAGCTGATCCCACACGTCACTAGTATCTCCGTCGCGCATCATTTCGGACCCGCCGCCGAATCTATCCAAGTTCAGTAGTGGATATGCGTTACTGTGGTGCCATAACCTACGCCATATCGCACATGAAATCGTACCTAGGGCATAATCAGGACTAGGCCACCAAGTCGATAAGCATGGTCAAACTTACGTAAACCGACCAAACCACCTTGATAGGTTCACCTCTCCGTGCTGCGAACCCAAGTAATCCACGAGTTGGGCCACACGAGTAGCCAAGTGGGGCTCAAATTCTTTAATCGCTGCAACGTTAAGCGCGCGATTCCACGGCTTGCGACGAACAAAGTGCTCCTGAGGATCTGTCACGGCGATCGTGGGGCGCAGCGCCTCATGATAAATACGTCCTGACCAGTCTGTGATATAAATGTTATCATTGATTGCACTTGTTTCCAGAAAATAACGCGTACTGGGTCCTTTGGGCAGGCCTTGCGTGCCCATTAAAGCATTGACGACACTAGCATCTCGGATCGATATTTCGTTGGGACCTTGAGAGAGAATGTGTCGAGCGCGAATGTAGCCAAACCAACAGCACTTACCGATGCGAACGACGTCGCCATACTTGTCGTGCAGAGATTTAATGTACAGATGTTGTTTGCCGAAGCTGGCCACCCAAGCAAACCAGAGTTTCGAGATCTTGCACATCGTAGGGCCCGGGTACCGAGAGCAAGGGTGGAATGAAGAAAGACGATACAGCACGATGGACGCCCCCAGAGAAGCGTGGTACACGACGAGAGAAAGCAAGAAGGCGTGAAGACGCGGATAATGCGCGACGAGTAGCAACGAGAGCATGGTTGGGACGACGACGAGCACAAGACCTTGATCGACTGGCCTAGACGGCTCCCGAAACCGGCAAACGAAGTGTGCAGCCTGTGGTGCGACGACAGTATCAGAAATCATCGAGCGTCGCGAGCAGAGATATTTACGATTCCACTGGCCGCGGTGAGCAGCAGTGCATCCAGAACAGACGGGCCTGCATAGCTGGGAAGGGAGGTCATGATGATGGGGATCTGTAAGTGAGCAAGATCAGTCTGTATGCGGTTTTATAGAGAATGAATTGACCGCCTTACCTGCTGATGTCCGAACCAGCCGGGGCGTAGTGTCGCCCAGGGCAGATTGCATCCTGGAACAACTAGGATCAGAGTGGGGTTGGAGCGAAATCAGTCCGTTTGACGATCAACATTCGACGTGGGACTGCAATGTCCCTAATATCCGATGTATCCGCTTCAGATGTCGAACTCTAAACAGACCTTAATCATCCGAACACTAAAGTTTCTGCAGATAGCCACTACTGGACTATATTCCGCGAACAATCAGTATATGCACGCACTTGAGTAGTGCACGCTTACCGTATGTCCGAGACAAGTGGGCAATAGCAATAAAGAAACCAAAATGGACCGTGGGCAACATTCGCGAGTTAAGGAAAGCCGATTTACTTGTTCACAGGAGAATAGTTCATCTGAGCTCGACTTTTCAAGCCGATCATGAACGACAGCTGCGGAACAGCGAGAAGACCTGGAGAAAATGGTCAGCGTATATATCATGAGCAACATGGCAACATACAGATTAATATTGCCTATGCGTCGTGTACTTGCAGTTGGTAAACACGTAGTAACGCACGGTGTTAGTTCAAAGAGGCTCTGACGTTTGGAAAGAACGACTGGCCACTCGGATATATTCAATATTACATACTTGAGATCTTTTACAGTCTAGTCGGTTTGCAGCATCCCTACGCGTTCACCATCTACGCTGCACAACCACAGGAAGTGCACCGTGCTTGGTAACGAAGCGGTCCTCGAGCTGGTCTTCCCAGTTCTGCGGGTTCCAGCCCGGCGCGAAGCGCAGCTCGAGCTTCTGCATCGTCTGGCAGATAACCGTGCGCATCTCATGCATGGCCAGCGGCTTGCCCACGCAGTTCGTCGGGCCATGCGAGAACGGCGTGAAGGCGTTGGCGTTGTGCGTGAATCCCGTGGGCTCCGGGAGCTGTTTCTCGGCAATGAGCCATCGCTCAGGCCAGAACTTCTCCGGCTCGCTGAAGTTGCGTGCATCGCGTTGGACAGAGTAGAAGTGTAAGCGCGCCTGGCAGCCTTCTGCGATGAAGCTTCGCGGGGCGAGATGGTCAGCTGGCGGATAGTTAGGATTGATGAGATGACTTACTACGGGCCGACGATTTGTCCGCCGCTTCCGCGGGATGGCGATCGCTGACTACCACTCATTACAGCTGGCAAAAGTCGCAGCGTCTCATGTCTGACATCGAGGTCGATGAGTCGTCAATCGCCGGCGCTCGACAGGAGAGTACGCACATTACAGCGTCAAGATAGTACATCTTGGCGTAGTGCATGGGGTCCAAAGCGTTCTCGCCGGCGGGATAGTACTTGTCGACCTCGGCCTGCAACTGTCTGTAGACTTCCGGATGGGTCAGAAGCAAATAGAACCCGTTGCTGAGGACCGAGGAGGTCGTATCAGAGCCCGCGACGATAGCAAGGAAGCCCTCGTTGATCATGACGCGCGGATTCGGAGCTTCCTGCCCAACGTCCTCGTTGGACTACGGCACCCAGTCAGCCAAAGTACAGTCAATATCAGACTGTATACGCTCACCAGTGAGTAGAGTAGATCCTTGCGCATTACGCCACCGCGCTTTCGTTCTTCCATTCGATTGATGGCTACCCTTCGGAACTTGTGGATAGCAGGTGCGGTGCGTCGAATCTGGCCAGCATAGTAACCTAGCCAGGGCAGGTGGTCAAGCCACAGAAGCACACTGCGCTCGATGTCAACATTGTACGTCTGGGATAACGGCGCTATATACTCACTCCATCGCTTTTTCCAAGCTGCTCCAAACATTATCGATGTCACCGTCGCGCAGCATCTCAGATCCGCCTCCAAATCTATACAAATAGTTAGATCGAACAGCCTATCATGCGTTCATAAGACTCACGCCATGTCGGACATGAAGTCGTATCTAAAATCATATTTCAGCGTATATCAGTCGGACTTGAGAGTGAACTCACGTGAAGTAGCCGAACCAACGGGCTAAATCCACCATTCCCTTCTGCGAGCCCACCTGCTCGACAAGCTGCCCTGCACGAGTCGTCAAATACGGTTGGAATTCTTTGATGGCAGCCACGTTGAGGGCGCGGCTCCAGGGCTTGCGGCGGAGAAAGTGCTCGTGTGGGTCACGAATGGCGATGGTAGAGCAATCGGGAGTGTGGAACGTCCGTCCGTTCCAGTCTGCGTTATACGTAAGTCGCGTGAGTGCGTGATAAAGGGTGCGACGTACTCGGGCCCTTTGGCAGACCCTGACTACCCATCAAGGCGTTAGCGACGGTAGCATCTCGAATAGAAACTTCGTTAGGACCTGAAGGGGTGACGATATCAGGGCTGCAGCTCGATCCTTTTGGCAGAAAGACGTACCGATCCGAACGACGTCACCATACTGCTCGTGCAGTTGCTGGATCCAGAGGTGCTGCTTTCCACCACTAGCGACCCACGCAAACCAGATCTGGGAGAGCTTGCACAGTACCGGTCCGGGATACCTGTAGAACGGATGGAACGGAGAAAGGCGGTACAGCGCGATGGAAGTGCATAGAGTGGCATAGTACACAGTATAGGTCAACAGGAAGGCAGCGGCCGGGGCGAAGTGCGGAGCTAAGAATGTTGTGAGCAACGAAGGCACACCTAACACGACCAGCACCTGGCCAAGAGGCTTATAGGGCTCCCAAGTCTTGCAGACAAGGTGAACCCTCTGGAAAGCAGTCAGGTTGTTAAGTCTCAACTTCGCTCGAACACAAAAGCGTCACGTGCACTCACCACGCCGCATGCCACGATAGACAGCAGAGCGTCCTGGACGGTGAGCTTGGGAAGACTAGGTATGAATTCCATGAGCGAGGGAAAGATGCTTTATTCCTGCGTCGCCGACAGTCCGCTTTATACAGCACATGTGACGCGTAAACCTCGCGTCTTCGCTCCAAGAGCAGTAGCCGGTGTGCCGACCTGATGCTTCTTCGTAGTTTCTTTTGGACGTAACATGCCACTTCTGGACGTCTGCTGTGAGTATTGCATCCAGGCTGACTGACGCATCTGACGACTCACGTTCGGTGTTGACAATGCTTTTGACCATGGAAGCTTCATGACCTCGGCGACGGGCTTGTATTGCATTGAAGGAGAGGGACGGCCGACACACTGACACCTATTTTGATCCGCGTCGACCGCATTCGTTCCCTTCGAAGTGGATATAGAGGACCACGCCCGAGCGAAACGGACCGTAGTAGTATATCTGCCGAGCGTTTCTTGGCCATTGATAGCATAGGTCGCCTGCCCGAGCTTCGTTGCACAAGCAAGCAATAGGCGACCGAGTCGGACGCGTGAGACTTGGAAATCTGTGTTCTAAGTATGAAAGTATGACCTTCGTCGCTAGCGTGTATCAGATCAAACCCGACGCCACTAGCTTGAGTATAGGACGCACGATGTCCGTTGACGGCCTATTTTCTTTGCGAGACGGCATTCGTCGCAATCTCATGTGGACGTCACCTCTAGCCTTCGGGAGTATAGTCGAGATTAGAGTCATAATCAAGCAGGGAAATAGTCGACGATTGGGACATGTGGTATACCTAAGTAGCTGGGCGTGCTTTTATGGACCCCTTCACAGACCGTGGCTTCGCGGTTGACGGTAGGCAAGCTCACGGAAAGCTTGAACACAACTACCTGAGGTCAAAGGTAGTATGTCGACGCGTCAGTTAACCAGCCGGATGTAGAACTTCTTCGAGGCGCACCTGAATGACACAGACTAGCGTTCCTCATTCTCTGCCATAGCCACGCGTCAACGCTCCCGCCGCACCCAAAGCATGCGTAAAACTCCTTCATGACTCACGTGGGAGTTACAGGGGAAGCGACTCCCTTCACGGCGTGCTCGTTGGGAACATATTGTCCGCAAGGCCGCCCCGGCGAGGACCATCCGCGACCGAGCCAGAGTCACAAGATCATAGGTGATATATTTGCGTTTGCTGATCTAGGATGACATTGTATTGTAGAGAGGCTTGTAGTGAGAGTGTCGTGGGGGAGACATGGTGGTACGAAACAAAGAGGTCGTCGTGCCGAAATGCGCGCTCAAGTCACCAGTCCTTTTTACTATCACCGGTGGACGCTGCTGGCGATCTACACTGGCGAGCACCTCGCACTGACGCCGCGACTGCATACGCTTGAGCGCAAGGCGTACGCGTAGATGGAGGCCGTATCTGGTGCTGCATTTGGACTCGCCCCTCGCGCTTGGGGCTCGCCATTCGAGGGCAGGAGACGGGGATTTGTTCTAGTAAGCTACTAGACTAGGGAATACGCGTGAGCAGTGCTGTCAGTATTAGGAAGAGCTACAAGGACGTGACTCTGCACTTTGGAGAGAAGTTTGCGCCCGATGGCACGAGGACATGAGGATAAATGGTCGATGTGACTCAGTATGTACGTACAACAGGTTACAGGAAACCCGATTTCTACAGTACACTAGTGATACAAAACGATACATAGATGCTAAGAGAATCGTGGACGAGTACTAAATGAACAGCGATGCATGGGGGCATCAGAGTGCTCAAACGGAAATACGTGCTGCCTCGTCAGTCTCGGGACCGTTGGCATCTCCGACAACTCAGTCTGCCCGTCGACTCGCCGCATGCTTGGAAGATCATCAGCTACGTGGGTGGTGGACCCTGCGGTTGTCCGGTGCGCTACGCGCTATCATCGCAGGCACGATTTTACGCTGTGGTCACATGGGCGAGGGGGGAGATGAGGAGAGAAGAAATGCCAGAGGGCAGGTCACGAGAAGAGAACGGGAAAATGGAATGCTGGATTGGCGACGATGCGACGACGCCGCAAGGTCGTCCGTGCGGGGGCTTCATCGACGACGTCTCATCTTGGCTGACCACCTTCCACACTCAATCCTCGCCAGCGGCAGGGTTTCTTGTCTAGCGCTCGTGCCTAGGTGGTCCTGGTCGGTCGTACGTTTCTGGCCGATATATGGCTTTGCGCAAGCTGGGACTGGAGTATTCCTGAGCACTTGCGGAACCCGATTCTACAACGGCACAAGCATCAGCCAAAGAACGTCCGCTGCAGCATTTGAACTTACCGCTTGGGTCATGAGAGGATGAGTCATTGATAACGTCGGGGTCTCCGCGCGATGTCGTCGAGATCGTGCCCGTACTGGAGGCAGCCGATGGACCGGGCATGGGCTGATCGTGGGCAGCTGACGGTCGTCCAGTAGCAGCTCCAGGTGTACGACGCGTAGCACGTGTTCGGTCCCTTCTGAAAGCTTGATTCGGACGAGACTTGGACGTCTCGTCGGCGGCAACCATCAGAGACTCGCTCGCATTATTGGCTTTTGCGCGCACTAATAATCAGTACATTTGTCGTCACTAGGATCTAGTGTTACGTACCGTCGGATCCCTGTCTCTTGGCGGCGCCTGATGTTGCGGTCATGTTGGTGTTGTGATTGGCAGCAATCATGGAGTTTTCTTCTGACTTGATGAACTGCTTGACCTAGAGTTGTGTTATTCTAGTGGAAAGGGAGTGAAAAGATGAGAGACGTACCTGCTTCTTGAGCCCGCTGATATTCTTTTCGAGCTCCGCCTTCAGGTCCTCGATCGCAATACGGTTCAGTTGGGTTATTAGCTTCTCACCCGCATCGATACTGCCCTTGAGGTCAGTGATGTTCTTCTGCATCTCCATCTTCTGGCAGTCAAACTTGTGGATCAGCTTGTCCTCGGCGCGCTGAACAATTTCGTCAGCCGTCAATGGCTCGCGCGCTTGTAATGATTCAACGGTCGCAACGAGGGCTGCAATTTCGGACTTCTGTTCTTCCAATCGGCTGAGAAGACCCCGGGAAAGGTCCTCAACGTTCGAGAGCGTGACCTGCAGGGACGCCTGGTCGCTCTGCAGCTTTTCAAATGCAGTCTCGTTGCTGGTGATGTGGAGGTTCAGCATAGTAGATGATGTAAGGGTATCAGCAGCGAGCTTTTGATCGAGAGCAGTCTGCAATGCAGTCATTTCCTGCAGCTTGCTCGTGATCTGTTGAAGTTCTGTCAGCTCTCGTCACCTCTGGTTCTTGTCGGCCTCACCTCACTCTGCTCGCGCTGTCGCGAGTCCATATCCGTGGACAGTCGTGCGTTCATTGTCTCTTGGACGGTCTTCAGGCCCGTGCATGCCTCTTCGACTTTCTTGGCGAGCTCGAGCTTTTGGCGAGCCGCAGTCTCCGCGAGAGCACTGACTTTCTTACTGAGGGCCTCGAATTTAGTGTCCTGGTTTGCTAATTGGTGGAGAAGATCCCGGGAGTGGGCTTCAGCCACTGCGAGCTTAACTCGCAGCTCGCTCTCCAACTTCTCAAATGTAGTGTCGGTGCCGGCAGTTTGGATGTCCGGATTAGTAGGTGGTGGTGGGGTATCAGCAGCAAGCTTGTCATTGAGAGCAGTCCGCAGCTGTAGTATCAGCTCGTCCGCGACCTATACCAATCCCATCAGCTTCATCAGCTTCTCGACGCTTTGCATGTCGTCGAACTCACCTCAACCTGCTTGCGCTGTCGCTTGTCCAGGGTTTCATTTGCGTCTGCTACTTCTGCCTGCAGGGTTCGGACGGTCTTCAAATCCGCGTGTGCCTGCTCGACCTGTTTGGCCTCGTGCTCGTAGGAAAGTGCAACCATTGCGGCCTGTCTTGCATTCTGAGCAGATTTGGTCGCAGTCCGGGCAGATTCTGATGCCACTTCCGCGTGCCTTTTCATGAGCACCTCTTTGGTCTGCCAATCGACGCGTGTCTCTACATTGAAGGCATGCTGGGCTTTCAATCCGGCGTTCAAGGACTGAGTCAAGGACTGAGGACACGCGTTCACGCACAAGTCAGTCTCGAGATGTGCGAGGATGGATGAGAACAGAACTTACCCTCACGCAAGACAAGAGGTAGACGACTACGGCGGTGAGCGATATGATCGCCAACACCAGCAAAGTAATGGAGATAGTCACGATGGACGTGTACGTCGACGTATCAGGGACGATCGCAGCGATCGGAGGGGATCGGGGGATAGAGTCCTCTTCGGCGACAGTGGCGATGTCGACGGCTACCTGCGGGTCTGTCAGAACTTGCACGACAAGCTTCGATACGCAAAGAGAGTACCTTGGCAACGACACAATCATCCCTCGGGTCGGATATTCCAGCGATTTGAAGTTGCTCGATGGGAAGGGAGATCGAGGTATCGACGAGACCGATGAGACCGATCTCGTCGGTGTGCAGACCGCTCCCAGGAGTCGCCGCTGTTGTACTATCGTTCAGGAATACCACAATGATGGATTGCGCGTCGATGTCAACATCGACGCCTGCGACGCAGGCGGTGGCGCTGATGAAAATGGTGTCGAACTGTGTGGGACAGACATTGACCGGGAAGAATTGGTGCGTGCTCGACGGGTTTTCAAAGGGTGGGACAGGGGTTGAGCTGGCCTGGCTTGAGGGAAAGGGGATGACGGAGGATATGGAGGCCGCGGCGAGGTAGCAGACCACAAAGTCGACGTTGACGGCGACGCCAGGGGCGTCGTATACGAGAGCGAGGATCTGGATGACCCTCAAAGCGAGGAAAAACAGATCCATCGTGTTTTAAACACTGGATCTGGTCGTAGAGGAGGAACGTTAGGAACGGTGGTGGTGGTGGGCGAAGATTAACGTTCGTTGGTGGAAATCGGCGGTCTGAGCGTCTTTGCCGAGTGTTGTGCGTCCGAAATTCGTGGAAAAAAGGACGTGAAACGGTAAGAGGGGAGATCAGCAAGTAATCCCGATATCTCTAGAACTGCGTAGACAGAAATAGGGCTCTGAATCGGTGAGGGGCACGCAACAATGGCACTTTTTTCGAGGGGCACGCGCGCTTGCGTGATGCCACGTGCAGACGCCCTTGATTCGCGAGCTTGGACCGCTGTCTGCTCGCCACCGTCATGCAGGCGAGCCCATATTAGCCCTTCGGACGTCCTGGTGTGGAGTTTCTCGTATCTATGCACGCTGTATCGTAATGCGGTGAGTTCACATTTGTCCCTTCTTGTTCAGCGGGGCACTTACATGCACACGGACGCGCCTCTCCTTCTCGACTTTCGCCGCGACAAACTCAGTCTCGCTATAAGATATACACATGTTTCGAGTCTTTTCAGCGTCCCCCACGTCATTACAAGTCACTCTTGAGTACTTTTACTCTTGGTGGGCGTCGGTCCGCGGGGCAGTGGCACCATACGACCTGGACGAAACACACGCAAGACGAACGCCACTGGTCATCAAAACCCTCTTGGTGAAGTGCGGGTACGATGAGGTGAATTCAGGCAGTCCAGGGTAGTCAGGACGCGGTGAGTGCCTTGATTGCTTGTATACGCCGTCGATGACTTGGCAAACATCTGACGCTCCCTCCATCCCCACCTTGTGTGTGAAAGTAGTGAACGCATTTCTGCGTGGCCAGTACAAACAAATAGGACTATGGAGGCACCAGTAAATGACTGCAGCTGCCGATGGTAATGTACGAACT
>ALYI01003466.1:0-12110 GCA_001969225.1 Ceriporiopsis andreanae CBS 279.92
CCGGAACACGCTGGGTCAATCCACAATCACTAGCTGTATCCGTCTGACACATGTCCTGAAGAGCTTTAACTCGAATGAAACTTTACGTTCCACCACAATCTTCTCAGCTTGATAACCGCGCTTTCATATGGCTGATCAACAGAGCGGAGCGGATGTTTCTCAGTCAGGACCATTTCCCATTCGTAGACTGCAACAGTCCGTCATAAATCGCATTGCAGCTGGAGAGGTTAGTTTCTATTCTTTATTGTTGTCTCCGCTGATGCGATGGAACCCAGATCATTCACAGACCAAGCTCCGCCCTGAAAGAGTTACTTGAGAACAGTCTTGATGCAGGTGCCACGTCGATACGCGTCACGATAAAGGATGGAGGGATGAGGTCTCTGCAGATTCAGGACAATGGATGCGGAATACGCGTACGTTACAGTTTCAGCGCGTTCAATGGCTGCTGAGCTGAGCATCTCATTCCCTGGGTCATGTAGAAAGAGGATCTCCCCATTTTGGCTCAGCGTCACACAACGTCCAAGATATCTAGCTTTCAAGACCTTGAACGGCTGCAAACATACGGGTTTCGCGGTGAAGCGTTGGCCTCAATCTCATATGTGTCACAATTGTCGGTGATCACAAAGACCAAAGCAGACACTTGTGCATGGAAGTGAGTTCTATGTTTGTGTCACTTGTGCGCGCATTCCCTCCGCTGACTTTACCATGACGACGCTCAGGGCTCTCTATGATGACGGCGAACTTGTTTCAAAAGACGATTCACCCGCTGAGCCTAAGCCATGCGCGGGCAACGACGGAACTACGATCACAGTTCGTGTTGTCTAGAGTGTCACATTGACTGTGAGGATGAAGACTGACCTTTAAGAATAGGTCGAAAACCTGTTTTATAATATACCAGCGCGTCTCTCCGCCTTGCGAAGCTCTTCCGAAGAGTATTCTCGCATCCTTGACGTGGTCACAAAGTACGCGATACACAACCCGCACGTCTCTTTCACATGTAAAAAGGTCTGCGTATGTCCCACCAGCCGCCAGTGGGTTGCTGAAAGCGCATATACAGGCCGGTTCGCCTTCTCCAGAAGTCAGCACGTCGTCCGGATCCTCTGTAAAGCAGGTCATCCGTCTGATGTACGGATCATCGGTGGAAAAGGACCTCCTACACGCCCATATTTCTTCGTCAGATGCAGATAACGACTCAATATCTTCAAACGACCCAGATCCCGAATCTTGGAACGCGGATGTTCACTTCACTAGCCCCAACTACCAGGCTAAGAAAATGGTATTCCTACTCTTCATCAATCGTACGTGTATGTATAATATGGGTGTCAGCATCCTAACGGACATTCTTACGCGGTAGATCGACTTGTCGAATCGTCGCGAATCAAGAAGGCGCTTGAGGTAGTGTATACCGGCATATTGCCCAAAGGCGCATCACCATTCGTCTATCTGAGGTACTCCCTTGAGTTTTGTCATGCTTCAATCCGATGTTCATGCAGATATATCCAGTCTACAGATTGATCCGCGCTCTGTAGACGTGAACGTGCACCCTACTAAACGAGAAGTCCACTTTTTGAACGAGGAGGACATCTTGCAGCGAGTCTCTGACGTTGTACATGATACTTTGGTGGGGCAGAATGAATCCAGGGAGTTCCAATATCAGGCACGTTAGTCGTGAGCGCTCTCCTGTATCATGTAAACTGATCAGCTCCTCTCAGACATTGTTGACCGGCGGTGTGGCTCCCTCACAAAGTCAAACACGAAGTAAGGGCAAGGGGAAGGAGAAAGAGAGAGTGATAGAGAGCGAAGATGCTGAGGACGGAAGTGACAACGAAGGACCCTCGTCCGTTGCAGCGAAGCCGGCAGCAATGAAGAAGCTGCTCTCTCAACACAAAGTGCGCACATCACAACAGGACCGTACTTTGGACTCGATGTTTCCTATTATCAATCCGTCGCAAGTTGCCGATGACAATGCCCCGGGGAGCTCGTTGAAACCGCCAGATATATCAGTTTCGGAGGTGTACTTGCAATCCGTAGACCGATTGAGGGGAGACCTTGAAAAGAGCAGACATCAAGGCTAGCAAATCTCTACCGCTGGATACGTGTCATCAACTAATGAGTCTTCAGAGCTTACAGAGATCGTGCAGAAGCATACCTTCGTTGGCGTAGTGGACCTTGGACGCTGTCTTTCACTGATACAGCACGCTAAACGACTGTATCTGGTCAATCATGGTGCATTAGCGTACGTTTACTGTATTCCGACAGGTTGAAGCTGGCAACTGACTTGGTATGGCCTCTAGCGAGGAGTTTTTCTATCAACTAGGACTGCGACAGTTCGGCAATTATCACCGCATCAAGCTGGATCCCGCGCCTGCCCTTCGTACATTGGTCAGGTTGGCTGTTAACGCCGAGGAAGGCACAAACAACAGCACGCTGAGCAAAGCAGAGATTGTCGACGTATGTGTTATGCTACTCTGCGCGCTCTTATTATCTTGTTCATTTTGCGCGTACTTGCAGATTCTTGTTGCCAGGCTTGTTGCTAAACGCGACATGCTACAAGAATATTTCAGTACTTTCGTCTCCGAAGACGGCGTGGTCGAAACATTGCCACTGCTGCTGAAGGGGTATACACCGAACCTCGACAAACTTCCCCTCTTCCTTATGCGATTGGGAGCTCAGGTAAGACTCTGGTGGATGAACGTGAAATTGCCAGAAACCTGACTATCTATTGGCAGGTGAACTGGACGTCAGAAGTTGACTGCTTCGCAGGGTTTCTGCGAGAGCTCGCGTATTTCTATGTACCTGAACCCCTACTACCCGGTGACAGCGTTGCTGGTGATAACTCAAACTTGGAACATGAAGAGGCCAAGGAGCGTGCAGTCAAATGGCAGATCCAGCACATCCTGTTTCCTGCCATGGCGAGGTACTTTATCGCCCCGAAGACGCTTCTGGATCGCGACGTTGTCCAGGTTGCGCACCTACCGGATCTCTATCGTGTATTTGAGCGTTGTTGAGTGTGTTACCAATGAATAAATTGTGTGCTCGTCTTGCCGTATGCGCTGTAGTCGTAAGACGTCGCGTCGTGGTTTAACGTTCAACGTTTCACTCGGATGTTAGCGTGAACAATCTGCCCGCCCGCCGTTCGCCAATATTTGATCGCCATGGCGCTCGACGACCACCTTGTTCCTGGCGTCCACCATCGGGATCCTTCTCATTTCTCTGTTTCCTCTCTAGCTTTATTCTCGGACAGGATCCCATTCTTTCTTTGATTTCAGTGTAAATTAGCGGTATGAGCTCAGATGGCGTGCAGATAACAATTCCTGGTGCGTGACTGGACCCTTGAGCTACGCTCACACTGACATCTATTACCTAGACTTTGACGAGGACAATGAGTTCTCTACACCCGTATTTGGTCGATCCGGGGGTGGTCTGTGGGGGAACTCGCCGTCTGGACAGACCTCTCCGGTCGTATCGACCCCAGTGGCAGAGCGTGAACGGAGCTACTTCCACACGCGAGGGGACTCTGTCACATCGGACGACTCTGCCCATTCGATACAGTTCGCTGCCCTCAAATTCAAGGCCCCATTTGTTCACAGTTCGCATTCGTCGCTCGCTACTACCGCCAACACGTCAAGCTCGCCGTTCTCTAAAAAGGGTTCGTTTGCCTCGCTCCGCAATGCGTTCAAAAGCGCCAAGTCCAGTGAAACCGCGCCGCCGTTGCCCCCGATAGACCACCAAGCGTACCCAGTATTGAAGAACCCGTTCAACCGCTCCACTTCGTCGCTCGCACAGCACGTGCATGGGAGACCTTCAATTCATGCTAGTCCGACGCAGTTTCGCCCATCAACACCTGCATCTGGCGACGCACGGATACGTGGGCCATCGCGATCGAAGGGTCATGCATATGCCAAATCGCAGCATTCCCAGTCGGGATCCATCTTCCACATGTCGGACGGTGGCAGCGACCAGGGGCAAAACATACCATTCCAGCCCTCCCTATCGCCTCCGCCTGTACCGCCTGTTCCCCACGGCATCGCGGGGCCTGCTGTAGACGAGGAGATGGAGGATGATAATGTTGTGGTCGAGGCGCGTACACCGTCCGATTTCGCGCTCCACGCAATCTTCATTCGCTTCGCCGCTTCTGCGGAAGCTCTCTTGGAAGAGTTTGTACATCAGTCAACAAATGATGACCCCCATCTCTCTACTTTCATGGGTCCCGGTGTGGACAGCAAGTTCGACGAGCTCTTAGAATCATTGGGGAAGATTGCGCAGAAGCACGGGAAGCCCGTGGTTGACTCAGTCATGCGGTGGCGGAAAAGCCAAACGGAACAGGACAGTGAGGGCAATGGGGACTCTGCCACGCTGTACCAGTCGCGCCCAAGGTCACGCACGACCAGCTACGACGCGTCCTCCGTATACACCGAGCGCCGGTCGCTCGCAAGCGTGTATATCATGTGCCGAGCCCTCGATGCGATCACCCAGGCGCTCACCGACAAATCGCTCACTGAGGCGGAAGCACGCGGGCTCGAAGACCTCATCTTCGAGCAATTCCGCAAACCAGATCTGAAATTGATGGCGCTTTCGGCAAATCATCGACTGAACATGGAGCTCTACGCCGTGCTCCTAGGAAATTTGGCGAATGTGAGGTATGTACGCGTCACATCGATACACTGCATCGTGTAACGTATCGTGATTCATTCTTGGTCGTAGATTCGAAAGTGTCACCGATCGCTACCTAAAGGAGCTCAAGCCGATAGCAGCTGGACAAGTCCCCAAAGATGGTGACTACAAGTTTGAACACCTCGTCAAGGGTCTCAGACACATACAGCTCAAGGTGTGTGCACAATCGCTAAAGCGGCACGGTAAGCTTGTGGGTCTGATGTACAGCAATATAGGTATGGCCACCAGAGCGATTCGACGAAGGCGCCGAGTTTCTTGAATCGCTGTCTACTTGCTTCGAAAATGCACATGGGATCAGATTGAAGACTGTCTTCGCGGAAACCGTCACTCAACTTCTCTACTCAATCGGAAAAGTATGTTGGACTACGTATATCTTTTCTGTAGTCTGCTGACTTATCGTCTGAATTTCTAGACAGCGCAAGCGGAAGTCAATGATCCGCAGTGGGCAAAAGCAATTGAAGTCATTTATCCGAAAGCGCGGGATATGTCGAATAAGCCTAGATATTGGCACACTGCTTATCCACTCGCTGTCATCAGTCTCTGTGTCGCGCCGAGAGAGTATTTTCTCAGAAACTGGATATCGCTCGTCGAAAACGGGATGAGCAAGCTCAAGGCATGTGCTTCATCTGCCTGGTGAATGTTTGTGAGATATTGACTCCGAATTATAGGAGAAGCCCTTCCGTGTGCCGGTGCTCAACGGCGTCCTTCGCCTGGTTTGGACCTACCTATATCGATGCAACGAATCAGCCTCAACAGTGGCAACCAAAATGGACGCACTGATCAAACACTTCTTCCCGCCTAACCGGATGGGGGTTTTTCCCCAGGAAGACCGCATTGAGCTCTTTGCCTACATCGTCCACTTCATTCTGTCGCGTCATTTCGATTACGGCAGCGAGTTGTGTCTCGAGCTCCTACAAGAACGCGCAATTGGCTCCCTTCCAAGTAATGTGGCCGGCCACCTCGCGCCTGATCGCATGTCAATCGCCGTGCAGGCCATCCTGTTGTCCGTAGAACTCCTCGAGCATGAAGAGTCAACTCCGACGTGGCCCTCTACAGCGGACTTCTCCGTCGTTCCAATATGGACGGACTACCCATCGTCATCGGACTTCCTGCCACCTACAGCGGCCGCTTTGCAGGGCCGTGCCGGATGGGCGGACTTCCTCGAGCGCTGCTCCAGCTGTATCAAGACCATCGCCGTCGCGTGCTACCAGAGCGTAGGGCGCATGTCTGTGTTGGATGAACAATGGTCCGCGTCGCGCCTCAACCCATCGTACGAGGAAGCCCACAACTATGTCATGCGTCAGCGCGCGGAGGGAACCGTCGCGTACCCTGCAAGCCTCCTCGGGCCCATCGGGGTTCTACAGATGTGCTATCAGAGCTGGCCACGATGTCTGCATGCGTCTCTGCCGCTGGAGAGCGTGTTTGACATGCTCGTCTGGGGCGCACTCCATGTTGAGCCTGGCGTCAGCGAAGTCGCGTCCGCGACGATCAAGCGCTTCACGCCTAACTTTACGCAGACGTGCACAATGCTGGAACGCATCCATTTCTGGCTATTCGACCCACAGTGCATGTTAAGCGAAGGCGCAGGGTTGCGGCTCGTCGTCGAATCCTCGGGCCTGTTGCAGCTCTGGTTTGGTGTGGTGGAGAAATGGGCGGACAACATCGCGCAGCGTCCGAGGGAGACGCTGTCGAGCACGGAGGAGGAGACGATAGTCTCGATGTTCGACAGCCTGGAAGCTGGGGCATTGTTCCTCCTCAGTCATACTCGCCGCGCAGTATACGGCGTCGGCGTAAAGCTGATAAGACTTCTAGGCGTGCTGCTGACTTACTTGCGACGTGAACCGTCCTCTCCTGCGGAGTCGGAGCCGAAGCGGCGAGTCACGGACTTCTTGACAAGCAAATCGTCACACTCTGCCGACCTGGACGTACCCGTGGACTTCTTGAATGAGGATGAACTTGACCGGCTGGTTCATTGGCGGCATTCCGATAAACCTGACGCCACGCTGTGTCTACTCGAGAGCCAATCTCCAGGAGATCGTGCGATATGGCGACAAATTCTCGCAGCCTATTTGCGCACATCAATGGAAAAGCCGTCACCCATCCTCGTAGCCTTCCGTGAAAAACTGGTTGCCTCGGTCCGGAGGTATCACCCTTTCATCGTGCAGCTTTCGGGCATCGGCAACCGCACCCACCTCGGTGGACCTTCACGAAACATGTCGATTGGTGACAAGGATGCATCGAGACTTGTATCCGATCACTTTTCCTCCGTGCAGCAGTGGCACCATTGGGGGATGCTGCTCTGTGCTTCAGCTCACGTTTCAGAGGTTCGACCCACCATGAATGCCTCTCGCGACCATTCGCGTGCTCGTTCGGAAGCCAACGTTGAAAGGGAGCAGATGGAAACCTCGCGGGACATGTTCCGATATTTCAGCCCATTCTTGGACTCAGATCATAGCGCATTTCGTGATGCATCCGTGTCGTGCATCAGTGCTTTGCCCCCCTATGGGTACTCATATCTTCTCGAAGATCTCAGCATACTATCTTCTCGCCAGATATACGACGACCCTCGCGGCAAAGCTGCCACTGTGCCGCTTGTAGGTCGCGCCCGAAGACAGGAGCGCTTCCATACGGCGGTAGCTCGCACGTACTACCTGACCGCTCATCATCTACGGTCTCAGCGATCTTCGGCGAAGACGACGGCCCTAGCCCACGTCCTCAAATACATCCGCAACATGCAGGCATTCCTGTGTTCTCCGGAAAACCGCAACCTTTTCACGTTGCAGCGCTTGCGACGCTACTTCTGCGGACTAGTACAACGTTTCTTTGACGGGCTGGCCTCCTTGAATGACTCGGACAGATTCATTCCTAGCGGGATGCATCTGTCACTCTATCGTCTGTGCGAAGAATGGTGTCAAGTCGGGAAGCAGTCTGAAGGCGTCACAAAACGCCTAATCGATATGCAGACCGCAGCGGCGCAATCTTACCAGGATCCGTCTCTACAAGCAGACCTTATCCAACGTTTCCAGACGGAGACTAAAGAGCTGTCGAATGCTGCAGTTGGCGCAATGTCGTCATTGATCGTGAGTACGCTCGTGCCCCCATATTGTTCGCGTATCTGATTCAACCTTTCTCTATAGGCGAAGGCGTACTTTCCTCCAGAGATATCAGCATCTGTGTCGCCGTCGGATAGGCCTGCCGTAGAGCAGACACGTCCCCTCGAAGCTCCGCAAATCTTGGACAGACTTCTCGCAATCCTCGCCAATTTCAACGAGCGCATTCAGGATTGTGGAAAGTAAGTCAGTCCGTGAGATGCGTTTTCGCCTTATTGATCTTTGTCCCTGTAGGAAGGCATTACGCTCCCTGCTGGTTCATGCTCCGTACGACAAGCTGTTCTCGAATCACGTCCTCAGACGCGCTTTCGTCACTGCTCGCGGACTCGAAACAAGTAACGCGCGGTTTTTTGAGGTTGTAGCAGATGTTGTATGCACCACGGAGCATGGCTTCAACTTCGGCCAAGTTGTTTGCCTTGGGTTGTCCAATCTCTGGCATCCCGTCCTGGAAATTCGTCGCCAGGCCTTTGACATGTTGGAGACTATCCACGAGCGGTCATCTGGGATCATACCAATTACGCAACATGACGCGGCAATTGGCAGCGCTGCTCCGAGTGTCTACCTTCATGCTCATCGCGTTATATCGGCCACCCTCGCTGGAGAACATCCCGACCACGCCATTGAAGTCTTGGCGCAGTTCGCAGAATGGATTCCGGACGTATTTGACAACGGCGCTGACGCTGCTCCTGGCACTGTGCACGCTAGCGTTTCTGGCGGTCTCTTGATATTGCTGCAGAGCCTTGAACACTGGGTACCGAGCATTGACCTTATGGACGACGACCGCACAGCATTGTCGAGGGAAGGGCGCACCGCGGTATACCATCTCATGGCCCTCACAAGAAATTATGCAGAGACATACGCAGAACAGATCTTCGTGCTGTGGACGAAGCTCGTCGACCAGCCCTATCAATCCAATGGCCACGCGGTAATCAGATTCCTACTGGAGCAGTCAAATAAAGTCGGCACTGCGAAGTTTATAGACTGCGCAGCAAAGGTTGTCGCATGCCTGTCACAGAGCGAGATCGGGAAACAGCTCTTTCAGGAGCTCTGCAGCATCATCGAGCCAGCTCGGATGCTGCCAACGTTCGAGCACAAACTCACCATGCCCGATGCCGAGGAAGTCGAACTTTGGTCGGATCTTGACATGCTCTTCTCAGGAGAACCGCGACTATCGTTGGGAGCAGCTCAGTTCTCTCTACTTTTCCTATCCGAGTGCGCCCTGCAATACGCACTCCAGGATTTCCGCGACCTCGAAGAACAACTGCACATCCTGCTGCACGCCTTATTGACACATCTGGACCATAGGGCGCCTTCCGTGCAACACCGCTGCCGTCACATGCTATTTCAACTCCTACGATCCTGCATGTCCGGATACGACAGGCTGCCAGACAGGTCGTTGTACCCTAGTCGTACAGTTCTGAAAGACACCATATTGGAGCTGGAACATGACAGCAAGACCGCGCTCTGGAAGGAAGACGATACTACCGTACAGGTAGAAACAAAGATGCGAATATTTTGCTCTCGTGTCATCTCGCTCCTCGAGCCGTTAAGCCCCGCCCTTGTCGTCAACCTTGGCTCGCTTTCGCTCAAGTGGTCTACCTCTTGCGCCATTCGACCAGTAGCCTTCCGGTCGCTCCAGCTCTTTCGAGCGCTAGAGCCCGACTTTGGTCAGGCAGAGGTCGCCAATCTCATCGGGAGATTGTCAGAGTCAATTTCTGGAGAGCAACAGAACCTGCAAGATTTCGCGGTGGAGCTTATTACTACCATGACTTCCATGGCAAGGTCAAGTGACCTGGACATGTCACTCCTTCCGCAGATCTTTTGGTGCGCTGTAGCGTGTCTGACGACCACTGCGGAGGCCGAGTTCGGTGGCGTGCTACAATGCCTAGAGGCCCTCTTGATACGACTGGACCTGGACGATCCTCACACATCCGAGCTGCTGTTATCGCATCGACCAAACAACTGGCAAGGGACGTTGTCTATTCAGACCGCCTTACTTACCGGTTTACGGTCCTCCAAAACATCCGGAGCATCACTACGGCTACTACAACTTCTCGCCAGGGTAACGGACTCGCAGATCATCGACCCTTACGAAGGTCATAGAGTGCGCGACTTGTACGCGCTATCGTTGCCTTGGTGCCTTCACGCAATGGCTACGGACAGCAGCGACGAATCCCTGCAAGAATTTGCGCTGAACATAGGCCATCTTGCCGACTTAGAGGAGCGCCCGAGTATCACCAGGATAATGACCTCCTTTGCCAAGGGTCGTTTTCGAACAAAAGACGACTTCCTGCAGCAGTCTGTAGGGAGCCTCAAGGAGCACTACGGCAAAGAAGGTTGGGCGGACGTCGTCACACTGCTCGTCGGTTTAGTCCTGAACGACGAAAAGTGGCTTCGTATCCATACTCTGCAAATCCTGAAGCTCATGTTCCAGAAACGTGAGACTAAGGATGTGTTGAGCTCGGAGCTGCTCATGCCGTTGTTGAGACTCTTGGAAACGGATCTAGCATCCGCAGCCCTGGACGTCCTAGACGAGCCCCTCCAAATATCCGGCGGACCCGCAGCGAAACATGTCATCCGTATGAGCCTACATCATCACCTACTCATGAACCCCCAGGAGGTGGATTCCGTCGCCGAGGTCTTTGGAATTGCGCAGGACTCTGGTTGGTGTGTACCGCGCTCTGGTGATCGGAGGGACGTGTGTCGCGCAAACGTGCAAGCTGTCTTCGACCTATGCAAAGCGCCGGCGCCCTGGAGGCCGTCCGGAGTGGACTTCCAGCCGGAAGACGTCGTCATGCTACAAGATCACGAATTTGGCGACGATGTAAGCAACCTGGTGCAAAACCTCCACGAGCTCAGCAGCTATTTCCAAGAGGACAAGTCTACGCATGCGCCCAACAGACACCTCGAGGCACGGGTGGCTGCTATCCTGGCAAAATCGACAGATTCTGCCGTTGGCACGCCCCAGACACCATTTGTCGATATTTTCGACGTTGAAACTCTCAGCGCATATGCCCCATCTGACGAAGTCTCTTCCCTGAGCGATGCAGAGTCCGATCTATTCGAATTCGATTCTTTCACTCGCCGTTAATTTTATTGGACCGACATGCACCTTCATTCTCAATTCCTCTGAACCGCACTCCTTATACCCATCCGTGTATCAACAGTATCGTGCCCATCATAGACGTCATCGATTTTCCGCTGTCGTGTTGTCGATTATTGCATCCCATATATTCCGAAGAATAATTGTATTCTAACATACTGCTCAATCATCTCGACATATCACCCCACGAGTGTACCATTCCGTAGCTTGTAGAAGGCGCTAGCTACGGGGCGGTTCAAAGTCCATGGGTGCGAATTTAGGTGGCAAACTTCACTTCGGACGGTGTACTGTTCGCAAGCCGCCCGGGTTTGCCACGGTCGGGCAGCCCGCCAGTGATTGCATACCACGATCGCATCCAGGCATCCAACAATAATTACAATGCGCAATGCTTCGCAATACTACTTTCACGAATTGTTGAGAACTGTTAAACAGCTCCAATCGCTCTGGACCACGACAAACCAGCCACCTCTTCACCGATCGGGAATCGGCATACGACCGGTGAATAAACTGACTACAAGCCAATAGGGCACGTCCCCATGGCTGACAACCTCCATGTCATATCACCCGCAATGCCGACAATCTAGGGCACCGGACGAGTGAACATACAGATGCCAGGCAAGAAGATCACGAGCAAGGTGAGCATAAAAGGACAGACGTGAGCTGGACAACCTATCTGACATCTCTTCGCCACAGTCCTTTAGTTGACGAATCCGAAAACCTGCTATGTCTCCTAAAGTGTGGCTCAGTACGTCGTCTCCTTCCCAAACGCAAAAGGGTACTGACTTGCCTGCAGTCACGGGTGCTTCCACAGGTTTCGGGAGGGTCATAACCGAACACGTCCTTCAGCAGGGAGACATCGCGATCGCGACCCTGCGCAGGCCGGATGTTCTCGCCGACCTCGTCGCTAAGTACCCCTCGGATAAGCTTCTAGTCCTGAAGCTCGACGTCACCAAGCACCAGGACATACACGACGCCTTTCAGAAGGTGAAAGATGTCTTTGGACGTCTTGACGTCGTCTTTAACAACGCCGGCTACGGAGTGCTGACGGAGGTGGAGGCGACTCCGGAGGACGCCGCTCGCGTCATGTTCGACACCAACTTCTGGGGTTCCGCCAATGTCAGTCGAGCTGCCGTGAAGTTCTTCCGCGAGGTCAACAAGCCCGTCGGCGGAAGGCTCATCGTGACGAGCTCTATGGCGGGGATGCAGCCGATGCCAGTGATTGG
>ALYI01003467.1:0-71456 GCA_001969225.1 Ceriporiopsis andreanae CBS 279.92
AACCGGAAGCGGCGTGGAGACGGCGTGGAGATGGCATGGAGATGGCATGGACGGCCGGCGTGGATGGCCGGGACGGCCGGAAAAGTCCAATTCGGAGACTTTCTGCCCCCCTCGCAGCCGACGGCGCCACAAAGTTCGGGGGCACGTGCTGGAATCTCCGAGCTCGAGCGCTCAACGTGTAGCGGCTTTGAAGCTCAGTAAACCGCAACCACGACCTACATAGTATGGCCTACTCCTCTCAGCGAAACGCGGACGCCTCAAGCGTTTCTCAGAACATATAGCAGCAGCCAAACCATGCGCACGCTTACGTATTCACGACGCGTTGATGGACACCAATTGGTGCGTTAGCTGCACAAGATCGGCCGTTTGAAGACAGCACAACACCCTACCTCCACGCAATGGCGCTCCGAATACGTGGCATGACCTGCAAAACTAGTAAGAGATTGTAAGGCGTATTTCTTGAGCCGATCCATCTGCTCAAGACACGTTTCTTCTCTTGTTGGCTTACAGCAGAAACACAGCCTTTTCACGGGGAGGCCTCAATGAGTGCGCTTCCGCATTCCTGGACGCGTCACTTCCAGTTGGTAAGTTTTTACTGTTCTCAGGTCTGTTCACAGTCTTCTTACCGCCGCGCTTTACGCACTTCTCGGTCGAATTCGCACACAGCATCTTCTCAGGCTGTTTCCCTCGCGACTGGTACGATAGGAAGTCACGTCCAGTTTGACGAGCCTCTCACACACGGTCAAAGCATCATTATTATTGCACGCTGCAATACTCTGGTCGACCTTGTGGCTTACTAGCGTTGTCATCGACACCGTTACGGGTGCTTTGGAGGCGCATATGTCTCTTCAGACTGCGCAAGCCGATAGGCCGTGCTCTGCATGGTGCGTATCTACCTATTCAAGGATCTTTCGCACACCTCATGGAACTTGGCAGGCCCCATATTGTCGCATCTGATCGCAGCGCCCGCCATCGTTGCGTGAGAGCGCATCTGACTTACACGCGTATCCGGTGCGTGATCCATTTTCGTGGCCTTTCGTCCGGAGCTGATAAGAACCTTGCAATTGCAGGACTGCTCATCGTTTTTGTAACCATTAGATCACTTCTACAAGTCGACTGTCGGTCCCAGAACCTCGAACCTGGATGCCCAATACACCGCTTTTCATGTCTTCGATCATGACTTGCGAGGCAAGAACACAGGAACACGTGGTCTATCAGCTGTGATCCTGATACTTCTATGGGATCGCACTTGTTCCTCGTGGTACTTTCCATGACCGTGCGGCTTTTATTGCGCTTTTATCTGCCATGAGAATGGCGTGCGTTCAATTGATATCCCGACGTCTGAAGCGCGCTCCCTACAAAACGAGCACATCATTGCGTATACCTCACGACTCTCTCCATCCTTCAGCCATGCCGCCGACCTCTGCAGGTCCTGCTGTCGATGCTGATATCGTTCAAGCATTGTAAGTGGCTCCTTCGTTCTACATCATTCCGAAGACTGATGTGTGCGCAACTTTTTTGCAGCACAGCTAGCAACTATGTCGCCTGTGCTATGGCTGGTATGGCCGTCGTATCCTTTTGAGATATCCCTCAGTCTGACGTGAACCTCTCATCCGTGTAGCTCTAGTTGCTTATGAGCATGTCGTGACTCTCCAGGACGAGGTCGCGTTGGTATGGCGAAGACGATGTACAGGCTCAACTTTATTGTTCCTGTTCAACCGTTATTTCCTCATTTTTGGCGTTGTTATACAGTTGGTCCCATATACCGCACAGGTGAGCTTCCTCACTCGCGAGCGCTTTCACGGTCTCACGACAACAGACGTACGCACTACCCAAATGTAGACCTGCACCACTTCTTATGGCTGCGTTAGATGCACAAATTCTTCTATTCCGTTCGCCGTCCTGAACAACTTCCCGTTCGTGACTGCTGCAGGTAAGTGGTTCTGTGGGACCGACGAAGTCGTGAGCTAACATATCCTAGTGTTCTCTACCTTAAGGGTCTACGCTCTTTCCGCTCGCAACCTCGCATTGTCCGTCGTTGTGATGCTGCTGAGCCTTGTTCCCGTCGGTGTTAACATTGTACGTTCTTCATGACAATGCATCGTCGTGATGTTTGGTCTGATTGCCAACACGCAGTTTATAGCAGCACACTTCTTTCCGTTCTTTGTAGATCAGCCCGTCGTCGGTGCCTCTTGTGGCGCTGCCTCCTCCATACCGGCTTCTATGGATGTAATGTAAGCTTGCGTCCTGTGCCAGTCAGACGCCGTCGTTACTGATAGTTTTAATGACAGAAGTAAGCGAGTTCCGAGTCCGTACCGTTGCGAGGTCTCACGATCCGCAGTCTCTCTCGCTGCACGCAGCGCTTTAATCATGGCTGATCTAGTCGTCGTCGTCATCACATGGAGGAGGACCTTTCGCCACACTCAAGATGCCTCTCGAGTCGGCGCGGAAACGCGCCTGAGCACGACGTTACTACGAGACGGTAGGCGCACATGTTCGCTTGGAAGGCACGTACTGATCGAAGCAACAGGAAGTATATATTTTATGTGCGATTTCTTCCGTCTCACTCTTGATTTGAAGTGTTTGCTGATCTTGCTGCCCCCAGCGCGATGCTTCTGCTAAACCTTTCTCTTCTCATACTCGAAGCTGTGGTGCGTAGGCATCTGTGCTCGCAGTCAATTAGTTTGCATTGATGGCTTTTTTTTTTGCGTTAAAGCCCGCGTCTCAAGATAATAATCCCCTAAGTGGACCAAATCAGATGTAAGCTAGCTGCGCGATACAGTCCGTGACCTATGCTGACCGTCTCACAGCATCCAGGCGATCCTGATTTCGCGCTTTTTGCTCAATTTACGCCACGCCAACACACCCATAGAGACTCCTACGGTATATACATGCTTCTCTCGATTTCACCTGGGACTTGTCTCCACTGTCGTGGGAGATATGGGGGAGTTTCTCAGTGACCATGAACTATCAAATGAAGACAAGGATCATATTGTGTCCTGATAATGGGATTCGTACCGGTGTCGGGCAGCCGTGAGAGAGATAATATTATAACACTGGTTTGAGCGCAGACGACGAGATACGGGACTCGAAGACGGGATCAGTGGTACGCACCTAAGGCCTAAGGCCTAAGGGTCGATGTATAGCGTAGACCCGGCGCGGTCCGGTCCGGTTCGGTTCAATGAATGGTTATGCGGATTTTTGCTGATCCAAACGTCTGTTTGTAACGGCTCGCTCCAGCATACAAAATACGCGAAACAGGCAGAGAAATATCTTTTCCCCATTTCGAAGTATTGCCGCTAGCTACGACATGGTGCGGAGGGGCTGCGCTGTGTTCATTTCGACCGTCGACGAGGGTGTCTCAGAGAACAGGAAGTCCGGACGCGTATTAATATAGCCCCGGCAGCTTGCAAAGTCCCTGACAATGTCCTTTTCGTCCATCGTTCAGATAGTAGACCTACCTCCCTTATGCCCCGCCGCAATCTGTACAGTCAACCATCGAGTTCTCGCCGGCGTAGACTGCTGACAAATCTTCCTTGCCATCTTCATCCTGTTCTTCGCATGATCCGTACTCCAGACTCTCGCCCATATCGCCCACAATGCTCGCGAGCGTTGGCATGCGAAGGTTCACGGCTGAGAAGAGGGTTGACCACCCTACTTGCGTCTGATTGTCCGGTTGGTAGGCTCGGCGCAGGTTGATCAGGAAGCGCGATATAAGTACGGGTTGGAACCTGAAGACAATGAGCGCACGTAGTAGTTGTAAACCCGTAATACGCACACCATTGTCAACACAGTGAAGACACCCTGATCACTGGACGAGAACGACTTGATGGCCTAAAATCCCGCGAACATCGTTGAATGCCAGTCGGCGCTTGCGGAACCATCTCTATGTACCTACCGGTATGTCCACGAGCTGCTGTCCTAGAATCAGCGCCAGTAAGAACCTGATGGGGTAGAGTTCAGAAATCACAATTAAGCTGCAGACAGCCGCCTTACACGAAATATAAGCTCCCTAGATAGGAATGTAAGCTGGACGGAAAGTGTGACGAAAGCACGATATCCCTACCATCTCGGAACAAAGTGGCGCTTACGTTTGCCTCGATACCGTTCCGACGAGCTGCCCGCACTTGCCCGAATGTCTTCGTCAAAGTGACCGCTAAGACTGTGAGGTCGGCTATGATTGCAGCGATGCAAGCAATAAGAGTTACTGCTGCGGCGTATCAGAATCGTGGCCTGCGAGATTTCCACTTGTGCGTACATCTGCACAATCGATTGAACCATTAGCAGCGGACAGAGATGGGGGAATACGACGGAGACACACTTAAACAGATCCGAATCAGATACAGAGAGTATTTGTTTACATACAGGACCCCATACAGGATCATCTACAAATGACTGCGATTGTTGAGAGAGCATGAACTAGAATTCCCCAGTCAGCATACACATCGCGTCCCGATAGATGGCTTACTATGTTTATGGCCAGCAGTACACAATTCATGATGGCGACGAAGCCGGCAACGGCTATACGTCCGCCCGAGAGGGCATATGCCCTCAATGAGGAAAACACTGCAAAATATCAGCTTCACCAAGTTCCATGATGATCTGTAACATACCACCAGAATTCACGATAGGAAGGAGTAACACAATATCACTGATGATCTGCGTTGTATGGCATCTGCTGGGATAATTGGGGCCAACCTTTACGGGACGAACGCGACTCACGTCTGCCCATGTGAATAAGGAGACCAATAATGACCGAAAAGAGAAACGACTTACATGGGCAGTATACGGCGCTAGATAGATCACCATGGTGAATATCATGCCGTAGCGGTTCATTATGAACAGCAAGGTTGATCCAGTCCAGTGTCGGCGCCATACCAGTGCCCTTTCATCCTCGATAGTAATGATGCAGTCGTAGGCCATTAGAGCTGTACGGGGAAACGGTCATCAACATTCGTAGACTGAGTACCTGGCGCTGCAACACAAGACCTGTCATCGCGTAGATAGCGTTGTTGGTCATTCTATGGGACTAGTGAGCTCAATGAGGCGCACTTGATAGAATGGTTCAGACATACCTGGCCTCTGATGCCTTGGAGTCCGGGGAAGATGTTGCGTATGACATATTTGGCGGGGACGACTGAGGCTCAGTAACGGGCCTTGTAGGCACAGACTGAGCTTTTATCCCTGGGATGGCCAACCACGGTAACTGCAGTCACCGCACACTCGAACGGTCCGAATTACGAAGGCGGCGACTTCGCTATAGATACAAGAACTGCAAATCAGCGCGACCACATAGTTCTCAAAGCATCTGTCTGATTTTGCAAAGCGGTATTGATTCGAAGCACACGGTATGCTAGACATGGCAGCGCTGAATCACCCTATAGATTGAAATTTCAGTCCGGGATGGCTTACCTACTGACATCGAGTCCACTTTCTCACCGTCATCTGCCATCTCGTGGGTAGATGGGACGAACACGCACCAAGTAGGACAACAATTCACAGCGCGGAGATCAAGCTGACCATGCTCGCAGCGTTTTCGCTCCTGGCCGTTCGTGAGTTTCTACTGACTGCAATAAGGACGAGCACTGAAACGGCCTTATATATTCAGGAGACAGGCTGCGTACTAGCCCAAGTAAGATTGCGGTACAGAGCTGGTGGAGACTTTCAGTTGGTCGCCGTCAGTGATTCAGAAGCAAATGTACTGCATCAGTCCTCGAAATTGGGGGACAGTCGAGCCGCGGAAACCCTAGATCGCTCGTCGTGGTAGTTCTCAGGTCCACCACGGTCTCCGGCGAGCGTTCTGGTCGCAGGGACAAAGCGCTACACCTCACGCATTGGCTCTACAGGCTACATCAAGTCTACCAGTCAGTCACAATCGAGCCGAATGGAACTCGAAGGACCACGCACCGTCTACCGTATCCAGCACGATACGTTCTTCGACGATAAGGCCATCTTGACACGAACTTGGATCTGACAAGTGTCTCACAATGCGCCCGGAAGCGGCGTACAAAGGATACGATAGAGTCAACGAGCCCGTCTGTGTGGGCGCGGCAGACGTTCAGCATAACGCAAATCGCGTCCACGTACTCGATTTCTGGACGCGGATCCCTCCCTGCTTTCGTCGAGCGAGCGTCCGCAGATCAGCGGCTTACGACAATATCCCGTAGCCAACAGTGCGTTCCACCATGTCTTAGTGTGTGGCTGGATGGCTGAAGACGGCGCTCGGAAGAGTCTTGCGGGCCCGCGTGCCGCTTTGTCTGTCGGGCCTGGACGTCAGAGCGCGGTGTGAACGCGATTTAAGCTCTCGTACGCGTAGAACAAAAATGAAGAGTCGATAGAGATATTCGTCAAGTGAGAGTCGATGTGAAAGGTGGGAGAGGAATCGCCGCGATAGCGACATGGTGGTATGGGAAAAAAGGTCGACGGCTGGCGCTTAGCTTCCTCTTTGCTTTCAACCATCGCGATTCGCGACCACCACCTCCATTCCTTGGTCTCTGTCGACTTACCGATGAGCGCATTGCGAGAAAACGTACCCGCACGTCGAGTGCCGTTCAAGCGCTCGGTCTGTCCATCTCGAACAAAGGGCTGTCCAGACATGTTGCAGCTCACACCATCTCACTACCAGAGGTTGCACCAGCATTAATCCGCACAAATCTCGAAATGCGAGGCTCTTCCGCAAGGCAGGACACGTGCTGGGCGAGACGGCGGGCGACGAGACGGCTGGCGACGCGTCCCATAGAGCAGCCCTCGAGACTCAAGTTTTCGCGTGCAACAAACCCTCCGTCGTACGCTTCACACAAATATGTGCGCATATTGGCCAACCAGACGCGTCGAACCGTGTTGACAACATACCACAGCAGTTCGCGCCATTCGACTTGCATGCGGCGCCCCGAATATTGTCCAAATTCGCACTGAAGTCGCTGGGTATCTCGTGAGCAGGCCATCGGGAGTGAAGAATCGGACCGATTTGTACATCTCATGTGCACTCTAGGTCTCCGGCGTTGCCTACGAATGATCACAAAGGGTCTACAGGCGGGGCGGCGGGCGGGACTAGGTCTACTAGGCTCCTTGCCCTGGACCAATCCATGATAACGGCCGGGACGCAGCAGGCAACCCTCCCTGATCGGACAGGCCCGCCTGCATACGCACTGGCTGCATGCGCGACCCTTACGATCTCCTCACCTCGAGACTCCAATACGACCTCAGCTCCCCGTGATGCGCATGCCAGGTGTCCTCGTGTCCTGCCACCCATATCGAAAGGGCTAGTACTACAGGGACCTTCATCAGCCTCTACCATCGTCTCCGCGCATGCTCTCATACCCCCCTGTCTATCCCTTCCTTTCACCGACGCCTCTGGTCGGTTTCGACGACTCCGAAATGCTCGACGTGGCTTGCGTCGCGTAACGTACCTTTTGCATGGTGCGTTCCGACGTGCGAGATGCGACACGGTTTCGCAGCCAGCGGTGATCGCCAATAGTGCTCTTATCCGAAATGGCTTGACTACTCGCTCTCTGACAAGAGTCGTGGCGGTTCTCTCGCTCCACAAGTTGACGAGATATTGCAGGATGGCCAAGGAACACGGGGCACTCCCGTGCGCGTCTGCGTCCTAGCAAGCGCCGGACATCATGCATCACGAGCTGTGGACGGTCGTCAGCGTGACTACAGCAATGTAACAACATAGCTCACTGCAAAATGCGCTAAGCGATACGGTCGACTGGGTACAGAAGAAAAAGGTGCGGAACGGAGAATGGCTGGAGGGCATAAAAGCAGCCGAGCATATCGATTTGAGCATACGGCCACGCTCACAGACGGACGGACGGCTGCGTACCCTTTCAAGATGTGTAGATGTTTTATGAGCGGAGACTCAGACAATGCGACTCCGCACATGTGTTGTATGGGTCAAGACCCCGACGTGCGTCACCGTCTTCGACATGTCTTCATCCGACACTGATGTCGAGCCTTCTTCTCGCAGCGTTACCTGACCCGGCGATACCGCCAGACCGCTCTCTCACAGTCCCTAGCGGTTGACCTGCGGTCATACCACCTATAGATCTATAGGGTGTGGTTTCTAGTGACTCGTTCAACCATCCATGCCTACCTAGGTGTATCATCGCGCCCGAGTTCTCCGAAGTTCTCGGTCCCAGTTTTTCGCGCCCTTCCAGGACGACAACAGCGGTTCTCTAAATCTTTCCGCAGCCAGCCAGGACGAACGTCTCGTCGAAACGGCGAACTTGTGGCAAAAACAACTCTGCGTGCGTTTCGGAGTTCGCAGAGAGTTGGTTCAGAGATGAACTCTCCTCTTCTCGACGAACCCTTTTGTTCTTGAGGAGATGTCAGATGTATGTCTGATGCGCCCACGTCGTCACTCCGCCAACTTACGATCATGACGAACAGATTACCTTAGGCGTATCGCCAAGGATTTGCGTGAGCGGAGGGTCGGGGCTGCATCTGCCGACGTGGCGTCTGGCGTGTTCGAGCGGTCGTGTAAGTGAGATGCTCGTGACGGTTGGAAAGTCGGACAGCGGACTTACCGAATGTCCGCGCTTGTATTGCTGCTAGGAAGGTGTGTTTCCAACAAAGCGTATTGTTTTTCGTCGCCGAAAATATGTCTCCCTTTGCAGCATCTCTGCCCATGTGTCCATAGTGAGTCGTTGCGCGGCCAGCAACTTTTCACCGAGCCCTCTTGGTACCTGTGGTTTTCAGGGTCTGGAAGCCGCGCACCAACTGGACTGGTCAAAAAACGGATTTGAAGGAGGCTACCACCCTGCCAGCCAGGGCTCACGCGAGGTCTTATTTCAACGCCGTTCGTAACGCTTACGCGCCTTCAACTCTGCCTCACTTTAAGCAAGTGGACATACACGCATGAACCAGGCTTCGATTGTATATCTCCTAGGTTTTGTATATAAGCGAACATCATGTATATCTTCAAGCCCGTAGTCTCTATCTCGCTCTGTCAGAATGTCGCAGCCCTTATCCGCTCCTGACGCTGATTTGGTTGCAGAGTACCAAGCCATGTGCGTCGTTGTCCTTCCCGGTTGACCAAAAGCTTACAATGTACTTTAGTCTGACCGCAGATTATGTGCAGATCGCCACGGTTGGTGCGCATGCCTGCCTCTAAACTCGGTTTCTTAAATTTGACAGTGATATTTCCACAATAGCTATCGTGGTTTACGAGTTCATCACGACTTCTGCAGACGAGCGTAGATTGTTCTGGCGGCGCAACTGGACAGGGTCCAGCACATTGTTCGCAACAAACCGTTATATCATGATAGTCTAGGCCATATGGAGTATTTCTCCATTAACCATGCAGGTGAGCGTTTCTGTATCCTCACATAAGCTACATTTTCTCCGACATCTACAGACGTAAGCCATTTCACCTGTATCGGTGCGGCGGGCTCACATCTTTGTTATAGGTGTTATGGCATCGCGCGGTATATAGATTTTGTTATAAGCCTGGGGCCCTTCGTTATTGCTGCAGGTATGTCAGAAGGTGCCACTTGTACTCACAATGCTCACAGCATAAGCCTTCTCCTGTTTGAGAACATATGCACTGACAGCTCAAAATGTAACGCTCTCTTCTCTGGTGGCCATTCTTAGCCTCGTGCCGGTGGCAACACATGTTGTATGCGCTTTACCTCGCCTTATGCCTGCCGCCTCACTAACTTGGCCTAAGTTTGGTGACAGTTTTCAGACACCTCTGTTCGTGGATGATCCGATTCTCGGTTCAACATGTGCCGCAACAATTCAGCTCACTGTTGCAGAGATACTCAAGTGGGTCTCCTCCCTATTAGCTATGCACGTCTGAGTACGAATTAATTGACGGCCTGAACGCTCAGACGTAGGCAGCTACATACCCTATGGACCAGAACATGCTGATTCCCTGATCAGTGACCCTTGCGACGCGTCTCTCGTCGATCGCTGCGGATATCATAGTTCTGGCTGTTACGTGGAAAAAGACCTCCCGGCATTGGCGGGAGGCGCGGCGGATCGGCGTGAACACAAGCGTCAGTGCAACATTGTTGCAGGACGGTATGCCTTTATTATGTTTAAATAATTTCTGAAAGCTGATCCCTGTATCTAGGTAGTCTTTACTTTGTGTACGAGCGTTGCGCACTGGCAAACGCGCAGTGGCTGACGCAAATCACCTCCAACAGTGCACTTTTGACGTTGAACGTAGCACAGATCCTTGAGGACATTCGGGTGAGCGAACATCAACTACCAGGCAAGTCATATTAACCAGGATCAGAGTTTTGAACCAACGGGAATATTTGGTCAGACCGGTGCCGTGATCACATCTGGGTACGTTCAGTCATTCATCGCTGCTTGCGCTCGTATCAATTGTCTCCGACCAGATTGCAACCTATCCTCATCTCCCGCTTCCTAATCAACCTCCGCCGCGCACATCAACCCGAGAATTCGACACAAATGGCTCGATTCTCAAATTTCTCGGCCCCTAATTTTCGCATACCGACCATCGCCAGCGTCGTAGGCGACCTGGGAGAGGACCTCCATCATGGTCCTGACCATGCGGACGACGAAGAACATCACGTGGAAGACATTGTCCTCGATCAATCGGGTCCTGAATCCTCACACAGTGCCGAGAATGACGACGACATAATGCAGGAGGTATGTCTATTCTATGGACCATGCGTCGGTCAAGAGAGTTCCTGACAGTCGTATACTAGGTCCCCGCACTGTCATCGTCTGAGCCCATTCCTTGATATCGCGCCAGGTCTACAGCGCCACAGACGATAATACGATCACACAGGTCGCATATCTCTTCGACCCAGTCCGCGTCAGACACTCCCATAATAATATCGAATGTATCGCTCTTCCGCCGTCCATCTACGCGTGTCCCTTCCTACGCCAGACCCTCATAGTGCTGTGTTTCCGCCTGCTTCTCGTCTTATAGAGGTCGTCGCACCGTCTCTCGGAGCTAACGTAACTTATATATGTCAATCGGCGGTCGAAACTGTGTATATTTATCTATTGGACTATCTTCTACGACAGTCTGCTCAGTCGACCCGCAACTCCAGGATCTACGTTGCAAAAGGGAACGGCTCAATGCAGAATTTATCAGGCCTGCTACAGCTGCGGTCCTTCCGGGTTTTCAAACTTTCATGCCCGGCGTAAAGCGTTCTTGTCGTGCCTGGCTTCGTGCTACTTCTCCATCTCCACGCGTCGAGCACGGAAAATAGTCCAGCTGAAGATGTTACGCACCGTCTAGCAGTATCACGACTTACTCCTCGACGGTAACCTTATCTAGGTGCCATGAGAGTTATGGCGGCGAGAATTTTGCAGAGCACGCTCGAAGCAGCATACAAAGTGACAGGACAGGATAGGCCACCCTGCGTGTATGAATTCAACGAGCATTCAACCATCTCGCCGACTGAAAAGCGCGTATACGTATCTTAAAATTCCGGCTTCCTCGTGAGTCGCGTTTCCTCGTGAGTCGCAGTTTCTTCGTGAGTCGCAGCTTCCTCGTGGGTCGCAACCGTCTCTAGCCAAGAGTACTTACCTCACTCCACGAACTTTGCCGTGGCTGGCTGCCTGGATCCCATGCGAGTACGAACACTCCGACGGACAGCCGGGATTGACCACCACGCGGCGGAGGCGACGCGATTTGACCTTCTCAATACCCGGGATACGCAACGCAGAATAGAAGGCTCTATGCTGGCAGAAAACTGAGCATGAGAGCAGAAAAAGAGATTGGACTCAGAGTTACGGGATGGTGGTGGGCGAAGGTGAGCAGAGGTGAGCGGGCAAGTCAAGCCACGTGGGTCCACTGAGTCTCCTTCTTTCTCCCATCAGACCTATGACTTTCATCATCACACGGCCATGGCTGAAAGTCGCGGTAGAGGTGCGTAGATATCGTGTTTTCGGCGGCGCACATATCTTGACGAGAAATCTCAGCCGAAAGTTCTCGTCTGCAACCGCGTGCCTGGCGACTTGACCACACGACAGCCTCAGCGACTCTGAAGTCAGCTGTAACGACCCTCTATGTCTTGTTTGTCGACACGGGCCTTCGATGAAGGCAAGATCGACACCGTTCTTGACGGTGTACAGAAGACCTTGGACCTCGCCAAAGATGCGCTCGCGCTCGCACCGGTTCCCGGTCTCGACATCGCGGCAGGGACGCTCTCATCGATTGTTGGAATGGTGAAGGTGCGCTGTGATTGTATTGCGGTGACTGTCGTCTCATGTTGCTGTAGCAAACTAGGGGGAACGACGAGACGAGAGAAGAGCTCGCGGAACAGTTGAAGCTTCTAGCCGCCCTCATCCAACGAGTCCAAGGTCAAGCGCAGGAGGCCGTTACTCAGGCTCCTTCAGACCAGCGGGATGTGTTCAAGAGCGATGGACGCCAATTGTCGCCACTGGCAAAGCCCGTGAGCGAGCTGCAGAGGTACTTGCCGTCAAGCTCATGCGAAGCTGATCGTTGACTGTCACTTAGAGCACTGGACAACGTAAACAGCGACGCGAAAAAGCTTCAGCAACCCAGCTTTTTCTTGCGGTGTTTGCGTAGCAGTATGGACGCGGATACTCTGAGCGGAATGCAAGATCACGTTAAGTCGGCTACGGATCGATTCGAGGTGCGTCTCCAGATATTCCCCCTAATCTGTCGTAGCCTGATGTCGCCCTCTAGATGGAATGTCAGGCCACGATTGTGCAAGTGACATTCGAAATCAATGCTCGTATCACGGAACTGCAGACGAGTACACAGGTACGTCAATTTTTCTAGCCTCTCTCTATCGGCCAGTCTGTCCTCATGTGCCGTCGACGGCCCACGATAGCGTTCTGGTGAGCAATAGTTCTATTATCACGGGATGCATCGAGAGTTGACAGGTTTCGCATGAAACAGCGGACGAAGCCATCCTTTCGCAACTGCCCAAAGCCGACGCCAGCTATCGCGCCGAGCACAACAAAGTCAAAGGTCATTACCTGCCTGGGACGCGAATATCCATTCTCGAGGACCTTGAGCGGTGGGCCGACGGCGATGTGTCTATGCTCCAGTATTCGATGTACGTGCTGAGCGGGGTCGCCGGGGCGGGGAAGTCTACAATCGCGTACGAGTTCGCCAGGAGACTCGAAAGCAAGGGCCGGCTTGGCGCGACTTTCTTCTTCGTCCGCGGTTCCGAGAAACTGAGCACCACAAGCTGTGTTATTCCTTCTATCGCGTATCAACTTGCGTGGCATCAACCAAAGCTACGCCGCGCAATTGTCGATGCTGTTCGGGCGCACGTCGGGCTAGAGAAGCGTCAGGATCTTCAGTTTCAGTTGGATGAGCTCATAGTCAAGCCGTTGACGGACCCCTTTCCACCGGTTACGGAGACTCAGGCGGATGGTCCATCTCATAGCCCACCTACGGTGATTGTCATCGATGCATTGGACGAATGTGAAGGGTCCGCACAGGACGAAGTCCGCCGTCTCTTATATCTCCTACAGCAGTCCATCCAAAAGCTTCATTTCCCACTCCGCATCCTGTTCACGACGCGTCCCGAACTACATATCGAGGATGTGCTGAAATCCTATGAATTTCGCCACGCAGCGAAACCCTTCAAACTCCACGATGTCCCTCGATCCATTGCCGACAACGATATCATACTATATTTAGGAACCACTATTGCAAGATCGGACAAGGAACCCTTACGGACTCTAACACAGGAACGCCCTCATGCCATCGAACACCTCGCCAAGGCTGCAGACGGCCTCTTCATCTATGCATTCACCGCACTCGACTTTCTCTCTCGCGCGCTATATCCAGAGCAGGCTGTCGAAAAGCTTGACATGCTCCTCTCGAGGACAGGCTCAGCAGAGACAAATAGCAAGCTCGACCGCCTATACCTCTCCGTGCTTCAGACTGCATTCCCCGAGTCAGCACTGAAGGATGCGAGATATCTGGGTTGGATGCAGGACGTCCTAGGAGCTATTGCACTTCTCGCAGATCATGTAGCGCCCGAGGTGCTCTCATCGCTTGCCGGCATCGCTCTCAGCAAAATACAGCTCATTCTAAAACACCTTGGCTCCCTTGTCGTCTCCGGTGACGATCCAAAGCAAGAAATCCACCCTTTACATGCGAGCTTTCCCCAGTTCTTGATTGATAGCACCCGGTGCACGGACAGCACCTTTTTCATCGACGCGCCATCGAGGCACACGCGTATTGCTTCACGCTGTCTTGAAATACTCGTCGAACCCGGCGCCCTTCGCGTAGGGAAGTACGAAATGCCCGCGCACATCCAGTACTGTTGCGTACACTGGGCCACACACGTCACGAACGCAGCACGGGCCCCAGATATCGGCGATCTCTGTCAACTTCTACAAAGGTTCACGGCGGAGTTCTTACTCCTATGGTTCGAATCCTTGAGCCATCTGGGAAGACTCGAGGTAGCCGCTCCCGCGCTGCTGCAAGTGCGTGACTGGTATAAGGTGCGTTTGCGGGCCTAGCCTATCGTGCTGGACGTCTACTCACGGTTCTGGTGGCAGGGATATTCCGAAACGGACCAGACATTTCTGCTACTCAGCGACGGCTACCGCTTCATCCTCGAGTTCTTCAACCCAATACAAGCCGACCCGAGGCACATCTACATCTCGGCTTTTCCCTTCACACCGCCCTGCACTCTCCGCGAGATATATATTGTGCAGAACCCTCATAGAGCCGCCGTTCGAATGATAACCCCGCTACCTGACCGGTGGAGCGCGTGTCTGCGCACAATTGAGGGCCACGGATATGCTGTGAACTCTGCAAGGTTTTTCCCAGATGGGTGCGGCATCGTATCTGGAGGCAACGATTCGAAGGCACGAATATGGGATACACGCTCAGGAGTACCTCTCAACGTGGTGGAGCATGATAGCTATGTCCTTGCTGTCAGTACTTCGCCAGATCCCAATGCTCATCAGTTCATCACCGGATCTTCGGACGGCTCTGTACGTGTATGGGATTTCGCATCCGGCATGCTTCTTCGTGAACTGGCGCCTGCGAATGAAGATCACGGTGTCTGGACTGTGGCATATTCACCCAATGAAGAGCGAGTTGTTGCGGGAGACACAAGCGGAACGTTACGTGTCTGGAACACTGCCGATGGGAAATTGCTTGCTACCAAGACATTAGACGAACCCACCACGATCAGGTCTATTGCATTCACTTCCGATGGTACGCTTGCCGTCACCGCGTCCAACGACTGGTCAATTCGGACCTGGCACGGTCACACGTTTGAACAGCTGAAGGTTCTTGACGGCCATACCGGTGCTGTGACAGGTGCCGTATTCACTCACGACGGAACGCGCATCGTCTCTGGTTCGCTCGACAGCACCGTGCGCGTCTGGGACAGCCGGACAGGAAATCATCTAACGAGCCTGGCCGGCGTTCTGGCACGAATCTTTGCTGTCGCCGTCACAGCATCATTGATCGTGGCGGGGTCGTCTGTCCAGGATCCAACTATCCGGTTGTGGGACACTCACACATACGAACCACTACGTGTCTTGAAAGGCCATATCGACGACATTCACTCGCTATCTTTCTCTCCCGACGGCCAACAGCTCGTATCCGCCTCCAACGACCGCACAGTGCGCCTGTGGGATCTCTCTATGGCGCGGACGGCGGACGAAACGACTGCAGAGCGTGTTATTTCAATCAGTTGCATTGCTTTCTCTAGTGATGGCTTGCGCATTGTCACCGGCCTGGGAGACACAACTCTTTGCATCTGGGACACATTCACGGGGAAGCGACTCCAGGTGCTGGAAGGCAGCGCGTCTTCGATTACTTCCTCCGCGGATAGCCGAAAGCCTGCCACTGTAGTCGTGTACTCGCCGGATGATCGGTGGATCGCGTCCGCAAACGTTGGTTCAACAGGTGCACAGGTGCAATTTTGGCGAACATCCAGTGGAATGCTCGATAGGATCATTCAGATAGAGGATGTGCCACGTTACGAGGAAGTTTATGAGCTTCAGTTTTCGCTAGATAGCTCGAAGGTCTACGCCGAGACCTACGGTCGTCACACTGCAATTTGGGCCACCGAGACTGGCGAAGAGCTGGAACAAGAAACGCATGGGTGGGAACATGGCCCATCGTTCGTAGACAAAGACGGCTGGATAGTGCAGCACCGCCCGGGAGGCGCGTTCGTAGAAAAAGGCGGCTGGATCGTGCAGTCCAGCTCGGAGGGCAGGATATGCTGGCTGCCAGGGTACAAAAGAGCTTTGGGGACTTCAAACGCCCGGCCAGTTGAGGCATCTCATGGAAAATTCTACGCCGCTGGCACCATGACCGGGCAGCTCACCATACTAGATCTCTCACAGCTTGTTAATGATTGACGACCTAGTTTGCCCATTTCCGAGCCCGGATTGTCGTTTTGTAAGATAACAAAAAATATCAGTCGTACTACAACAGCATCATCACCAGAGGTCGCAAACTACCGTCTGCTATCAATCTGCGTCGGATTCCTGACGAAATGAACAAGGTGAGTTAGCCCGATAACGTGTTGAGGAGTGAGAGCACGCCCACTAGAACTGTCGTCTACACACCGAGGTTTGCGGCTTGCCAACTTGAGGCGCCCTGGCTTCACGTTTCTTTCCATACGACTGAAGGACCAGATATCAGGCATCACGAAAGGAAGAAGTTTTTCGATGATTGGTGCGGACGCGTCAATAACGCGATATGACCTCGCACACGCGTAAAACGGGCTGCAGAGCTTGACGAAGACGGTACATATGGAAGAGGTGACTCGAAAGAAAGTTAAAGGAGACGGTTAGTCGCGTCGGCGCGACATCATGGTACATGGACAAGGGTCGTTTTCCGGCGCTTCCTCCTTGCACCGAACCATCATCACGACCGGTCAAGACCACCACTACTTCTCTCTCCTGTGGCATTTTCCGAAACAATACGCTTCGTGTTCAGCGAATAAATCTTTCTGGACGCACTTTCAAGTTCCTCCAACATGTTTGTGTGTATGACCGAGGTGAGTTTTGAGCTGCGGTTGTCGTTCATTATTCGCTGTTAACGCGTTAACGGCTGGTGTGCAGTGCTGTATCGCATCCTTGCAGATGTGCTCCAAGTGACGGTTCGCCATGCGTCTGCTCTTGAGGATATTCTCCCGCCGGATCGATACAGCTAAGGTGTCGAATTCTGTTCTGTATTCGTTCTCACGCGGGTAGATCCGTCTCTCAAGGTACCATGTGTAAACGTCTTGCACTGCTATCAATTTCTGCGATGCTGTCACACGTCTAAACCCGCGCCACAACAAGAATCCTCTGCGTGCAGGTGCGAGTTCCCCTTTATCAGCTGCTTGTCTATTAACACCGATACCCAGGGCTGCGGTTTTCGAGGGCTGTTCGCTGGTTTCGGCTTTCCGTATGCCGTGCGCCTTGGCCCCTCGGCACGAAGGAAGCGGCAGTCATCCTGGCCAAGACCAAACGCAGTTCCTTTGATGGCATGACAATGGTACACTCCGCGTCAATTTTGGTCCAGTTTCATGGCCCGCGCTCTCACCGTGTTTTGCGGCCCGGTAAGATGTTGAAAATCTCCTTGTCGCGGGGTATAAGAACGTGTCTCTCTTGTCTGCAATCCTCGTTTTACACTATCACTCGTCCCAGAAACCTCTCACAACATGTCCCAGACAGACGCATCGTCCAAATCTTTCATGGAAGTGGAAGAGGTCGATATCGCCACACAAATCGCCAGTATCCCCGTCGGTCAGCCTGTCGCTGGCTTGCAGGTCGGACTAGCTGAAGTGCAACCCTCAGCCAACGCCGTCAACGACACTGGTGACTCGGAAGAGCCCCAAATGGCGCCACTCAAGCCCACAGTGGTCTCATCCACCTCACCGATGGTCTCAGTTCCGGTCGGACGTGACAAGGAGCATTCCCGTCGAGACGAGCCGTCAATTCAGCCATCTTCACATAATGCGTACTCCTCAACACTAGGGCCCTATGGGGCGCGTGCTTCGTCCAGAATGCAGCCTCTCATTCCGCAGTCCTCCGCGGCGTTGGGTGGCGATGATGACCGCGGAGTCGAGCCGCAACCTAACAACAATGTCCGCCGTTATGCGACTGCCAAGGGGGTCAAGCCACGTCCCGTACTCCGTCATCCCGATGCCGCCAGGCTGTGGCCCAACAGGCCTCTGCCGGACGAGGATCATGGTTACTACCCTCTGACACTTGCAATTGAGGGCATACTCAAGGTTCACGTATTTCACTCGCTATCGGAGGTAAGTACTATAATAACTCATGTGTGACATCCTACTCATTATAATCTCAGGCAGAAGAGGCCACTGCAGAAAATCAATGGAACTGCAAAAACTGGCGACAAGGGAAAGATAAAAAATTTCCTCTGTATGCAGTAGAGTGCACACTCTGTCACACACGGTCACTCAAGGATGCCAAAACGCAGGAGAGACATTGCAATAGTAAGACACACATTGCAAACCTCAGTGCCTATATTCGACATGACCTACCTCGTTGGGGCTGGGATTGTCCAGTTTGCAATACTTGGTGCGTAATGTGGCGCTCTGCACGTAGCTACATACACTGACGCGTACTTCAGCATGCGATCGGACCTGCAATCCCTCCATAAACGCACACACGAGGAGGCTGCTAATCGCAAAGCAACCGGGAATGCGCACCGTCCGCCGGGTGGGCTGTCGTCCGAGCGGGGCGCACCTTCTAGTCCTACGAAACGAAAGAAGCCATCTCAGGCAAGTGATCCGGAAACGGCACAACCTGAAGCCAAACGTAGCAAGATTACGTCCCCAAACCGGTCCTGGTCTCGCCGGCCCAGTGCTACAGCTCAATACCAGGCTGCATCTGCCCCACTTCCGCCTGCCATGCTGCCAACGGCGCTGCCCCCGTATGCAATGCTGGCGGAGCGGTACGGTCAGGGGCCTGCTCCGTCCTTGTCCCAGTTTGACTACCACCCGGCACCCCTCCCCTATGAACAGCCGTACGCCGCATCGCGTTTCATCCCTACACACTTCCCGTTCACTTACCAATACCCGCTCTGGCCATTGCCACCAATGCAGGAACCATACTCCGGCGTATATCGTGCTGGCCCCGCAGCCTACACAGACCGCCGACCACCTCCCTGCAACCTGCTCACGTCAAGTGTGCGGTTCAACGCTCCCGCCAGTACTCAGTCAGTTGCCTCAGGGGATTTTGATCTATGTTCCTTCTGGTCAAATCAACCTCCAGCTGACTCGTTAGAGAACTTGGCGATCTGCTTGTCGCCTCGATCGGCAGAAGAACTGAGCTCCCTGCTGGAAGCCTGTGGCCCACAATTGCAAGAGTGAAGATCAAGCGCGATATAGTGAGGATCACATACTGGTCCTCGCTAGGTACTCTTGTTTCGCACCATGCATCCCTATGTCCTCTAGTCATATTCGTTGCTTGTAGATTATGATTCGCATACACGATCTCGCAAATAGATGCCTCATCGCTTGAGAACTGGTACACTGGCTATACGCCAACCAGCCGCTGATAACAGTGCTGAGCCTTCTGCGGTTTAAATATCCAAGGCGCCATACGCATGCCCTCTCGAAGACTTTCTTGGAGCCGCAAATCGGTGTGGTATGCTTCTTGAGCGAGCACGCTATACTATGTTGTATAACCTGTCACAGGGACAACGGTGAGAGTGGATAATCTACAAGATGTGCCGTGCGCGATGATCACGCATCCGCCATCTCCACATCCTCATCGGTCGGTTTTGGGGGAGGTATGCCGCCGATGTCGTCCTTATCCGCCAACAGCGCGAGCGCGGCCTGCTTGATTGAGGAAATCTTGTCGCGCATAACCTTGATCGCTTCGGGGAGCAGCCGCTCAGGCGCATACGGGCCCTCAGACTCCACGTTGACTGCACGATGTAGAGAGCACGTTAGTGCGGCGCATACGAGGAAGAAGTGTATTTGCGCACAGATGAACCAGTCCCGTATACGCTTCAGCTCCACGCAATCCTGAAACTCTTCGTGCCGCAGTACCTCACGCGACACACTATCTTTTCGCATATTATATTCGTCGATAGTGATCTGTATCGACGGATTTGTAGAGGCGCTCAGCTACATGACGACGTAAGAAGAGGACTCGCGACTCACCTTGCCGTCCTCGCTCACTTGTACGACTCCGGGACTGAAGCAAGCCGCAAATTTCTTCGCGAGATGTGGAGGTATGGGCTTTTCGGGGTTTAGGACGATGAGAGGGTGTAGACGATACGACGCGGTGGCTTTACAGAACGGTCAAACGTCAGAAACACGTCAGCACAGGGATGACAGAGACGTATCTTACCCACTGGACTCCATTTTGCGTGGTCCTTGCCTACGCCTTTCACCGCATGCAGCTCCATTTGTATTTCTTGCCCAGGGCGCAATTTTGCAAGAACGATGTCCTATATTGAATCAGTCTACGGCTCAGAAGGACCAGATACGTGCTACACACCTTGTTCGTCGGTGCTGGCGGCTTGTCTGCGAAGACTGTGTTCTGCTCTCCCTGTGGCTCCCACAATAGGTCACCGCTCTTCACGTACTCGTTGATGTACTCCTTGCCGCTGCCTTTCGGCGCGCGTTCACAAGCAATTTGGAGCCTTCAACGCGTCAGTCTGTCATTTCTAACAGTAAAATGGGAGTCTCACTGAAGGACAAGCGTATTCCGGTCGTTCGGGGTCGCATTTTCACCCGTTTGCGTTCTGAACTCCATCAGCGCGGGGTCGACGTTTAGCGGAACAAGTCCCAGTCGGTGAGCAAGAATCTCGTCGTGAATAATGGACGTGTTATTCCACACGTATACATGTTCGATAGCTATTGTCGGGACCTGTGCGCGCACACAAATCAATGAGCGGCAAGGAAGAAGGTCGCCGTGACCATACCTCTGCGATGAGAATTCTCCGAAAAGCGTTTGCTATTGATGCATCGACGCCGACAATGTCAAACTCTATTGACCGCTGCGACAGTCGATGGACTTTTACCTGCAAAGCCTATGTGCGTTGCCAGCCGTCAGTCCAACCTCCGTAGCCCACCGAAGTCGCGCAAACGCACCTCCTTGAACTTTGCAAGACTCCAGCTGTGGTCCTCGTCTGGGTAGTAGCCAGGATAGTCTGTGCTAGACACGTCCGAGACCCGTTCTGCATGGACGCCAACGTGTCTCCGGGGATTGTAGACAGACGAGGGGAGGTAAGATGATGAAGACATTTTTTGAGTCGCTCGCGATCGCAAGTTCGAAAGTAAATTACAATGGCGCCTATCTAGATCTAAGTAGATCTAATCTAATCTCTGCCCAACCAGAAAACGACTACATAAACCGACACTGTTTATCAAGCAGAGACCAGAGGGCCCGAGCAATTCTCATGAGTGGATGTTCAGCAGAGAAATGGTAGTGCGGGCTAAGTCTGATCTAACCTCTCCGCTACAATCCGTCTTGACCCATAGTTGCCAGCGACTCCTCGATCTTTTCCTGCTCGATCTTCCACGCTGGTCTCGGGAGGCGAAAGGCGGCTCTGGATGTGGTGTAAGAAATGTCACCTAGTCTCGCAATGGCTTTGTACTTCGCGGGGTCGATTGTTCCGCGCTCGTTGAGCACATCGTTGCGAACATGGATGTACTTCACCAGTCCCAGTATCATCGTGGTGGTATGTACGCCGGTTGTAGGATGGATTATATCTATGCTTTGGTACAGCTGCAGAAGTCAGATAGGGCACGGCGAACGAGCAGATCAGACTTGAGAACGTACCTCGCACTCCATGCTGAATGCGGATTCCTTGACTCGGGGCGCTTTGACATGGATCTGCAAATATCTCGTCCACAATTCGCAGAGGGAGAGATGGAGGCGATAAACGCACGCTGGGAGCCTTCGTGAGACCGCTGAGCGGCCATTCGCTGACGTCCGGCGGACAGTCGATGCAGGTGCTGTTGGCTTGCTCGATGAATGGCTCGCTAATGATATTAACAACAAAGCCCTTGGTAGATTTGATGTTACGAGTCGTGTCCTTCAAACCATTGGCTGTCGACGAGATGGACATAGATATGAGCGGTGGGCTGTGCGTGACCATATTGAACCAGCTGCAGCGAGTTGTCAGGGATCGGGTCAGGCGCACAGTTGGGGACACCGACCTGAACAGCGCGAGGTTCTCCACGCCGGTTTCTGAGACCGAGGACACGAATGCCACAGGGCGAGGGATGATGCCGCTTATCATGAGAGGATACTGATCGCGCTTCAGCTCCGAGCCCGCGTACTGTGAACAGAATTTGGCTATAGCCAGCTACATACCAATTTCCTTTAGACGCATCAGCCAACTCTTCAATCGCAACGACAGCCGTCTGGACTCACGAGGGCTCTATCCTGGTTGGATCTACGACCGTCCATCCCGCCTCCTCGCCCGCTATCCACTTCTTCCCATCTTCGGTGGATGCAACATTGGCACCATACGACCACGTTGGGTGCGGAGACTCGGTGTACTGCAGCTCAGCAGTGGCATCAAATGATTGCAGGGCGGACGAGGACATGGTGTGTTAGTACAACGTTCAGGCCGGTACTTATCGGTCGATGGATGCCATCATCCTCACTGGGATTCCACGCATAAAACGTATACGCGCCGCTCAGCTTTCCACGGTCAAGTCCATGTGAAACGACACACCCACCAGAGTCTTGGTCGACCTTTGAACGTGTGAGTGAGCTTCTCATGCGCATGGGAGCAGTATGAGAGCATGCCTGCATCGCTTCGAGCTGAAAACGATCGGGCGCCAATCTAATCTCTCCATCAAACTCTGATCTGCAATGTACCCCCATCGCGAGATCTGCTGTTGAAGCTGCCGTTCTTCCAGTTGAACATCTCGCACGAACACAAGAATCGAGAACTTAACATTTGACTCAGCTATGGCTCCCATGTCTTGGATGTATTCGTTTCATAAAGGCGCGATAGCAGCTTCTTCCGCTCTCATGTCAGCGATCCCGCTGGATGAATAAGCCCGGTGCCTGCTTCGACTAGGATCGACTTGCCAGAGACGGGCCGACCAGCTCGATAGTGCAAGTATAAAAACCGCCTTCGACGACACAGTGAACGTGCCATCTCAATATCACGGCATCTCAGGTATGGCGGATCCAGTCTTGCCCGCTTTTGACACCTCCTCGAACTTGCAGTTCATCGCTCAGCCACACCCACAATGGTCGTTCGCGCAATCTACCAGGTCCACTGCTGATGGTGCGCAATGGGTTGAGACGGGAGATAATGCCGGATGGACGGTCGTGGATACTGCGAAGGTGGAACCCGAGTGAGTACCGAGGTGATCCAGTCTGTTCATCAAATATCTGACATTCTTCACGATATAGCAAGTTGGTGCGTGACTGACGTCTACAATACGGCTTTGAACCGCTGATACTAACGGGATATAGTATCCTCTGATAATGAGTGGGGTAGTGCCCCGACCACTTGCGTTTGTATCCTCGGTATCGGAGAGCGGGGTGGAGAATCTATCGATGTTCAGGTAAGTATGTCCAGATACCCTCTTCAGCTGCCACCCTGAAATTGACGACGCCTCACAGTTGGTTCAATATGGTCAGTGACGCCAGCTTCGAAGAGGAAATCCAGCTGACCCTCGAGCAGATCACACATAATCCGCCGCTCATATCCATCTGCTTCACTACCCTCGCCAACGGATTGAAGGACACTCCGCGCAACATCAAGGCGACGAAGGGCTTCGTCATCAATTTCGTAAGCGAGCCATTCGTTGAGCAGGCGAATTCCACCGCCATCGACTCCCCGCCTGAATTCAGCGAGTGGGAGATAAGCGGACTGACAAAGGCTCCGAGCGTGAGCAGCCTTACATACCTCCGAGAGTCTAGACACTGAGCATCAGACAGATTCATGTCCGTGCGCCTCGTGTCAAGGAGAGCGCGTTCAGCCTCGAATGTGATGTGCGTACCCCTCTCTTCCGGCTCCCGGACTTGTCACTCACAGTGATATCGCAGCTACATCAAGTCGTAGACATCGTACACCCCGACACCGGTGAACACACAACAACAATGATCATCGGCTATGTCAAGTATCTACACGTGCGCAACGACATCCTCAACGAGCGCGGCACCATCGACCCTGTGCGCTACAAGCCCGTCGCGCGCCTCGGCGACATCTCGTACGCGACCCTGGGCAATGCGTTTCGTATTCCCAGACCACGATGGGCGGCGGAGAAGGATTTCATCTCGCAGTTGTTGCGCAGCGATAGCAATAAAGCGGAGCTGGCGGAAGGCAGATCGTGATATCCAAATATACACGCTGCGCCACAGTTACCACGGACTGGGGTAGGTTGTACGGTGATGCAGCCCATTTGTGGCGCAGAAGATCAAAAATAGGGTCTGGTCTGCTCATCATGTCGCCGCGCAAGGCTATCACAAAGAAGTCGGGTCCGCTGCAATAAATAGACCCGCTCGCGTGCCATGGGGAACTTGACGCTTTCCGGACTCACTGTGGTCATCAACGCGCTAGGCGTGAGACCGGCTCGGAAGATGAGACGCGCAGAGGACAGTGTCATTGGACACGAGTCCCGGCGCTGTGCAATGAACTGAACTCGCGTCCTGCGGAAGAATGTAGTCGTCAGGTTTCTACCGTACGACGTACGCGACCCTTTGACGTTCATCAATCGACAGACTTCACGAATATAGGTTGAAAGCCCGTAGTAGTAGTAAAGGCGCGTGAATTTGGTCTGATCGATGAACTTCTACTGGTCCTCCGGGCGAGGTGAATGAGACAACTCCACAAGCTCACATTAGACTTTCGGGATCCTGACGATTATTTGGGGAAATGTCAATGCTATACAGGGGATGACAGAAAGGAGCGAGAGAATGTTGCAAGGAGTCATTCCATTTCGGCCGCCACTTTCAATCGGAGGGAGAGAACGAATTTATAGAGTATGACCCGCTAGACGAGGTGTCGCGAGGCATGATTGGAGACCCGGAATGGCATTTAGGAGGTAGCTAAAATAGCCTTTTTCCCTTCAATCCAGGGACGCGATAATGAGGTTGTAAAAGTAGAGCAGGAGTACCTTACAATCTATGTGGCGCCTATGCTATCGACATGATGCGCCACAACGCTTACGCGCAATTCACATCCTTTGCCGTCTCCGTGTTGGACGCAGCCTGAAAGCCTTTTTCTTTTCGAAATTTTCGGGGAAGAACGCGCCATACAAACCAATGCCGGCCGTTCTAGAGCCACTCGCCGCATCATAGAGGGGAAAACACAGTCTGGATTGTACGTTGATCTATGAGCAGCACATGAGCAAGAGAATGGGGGAGGCAATACTCAGCAAGCGAATCGATCGGCCGCGTAGCAGCTGAGTAGACGGATCACCAGTTTTTTGAATAGCATCAAGTCACAGTATTAGGAGAGTGAACGTTCGGATTGCTTGCTCGTCATCCCCAGTTCCAACGTAAGCCATCTAGGCACGGCCGGGCCTTGCTATCTGTGAAGGGTCTGTCAGCAACTACCCTGTCCCCGATCATACATATGACAGATAGACTAACCTTTGTCGCACGTAGTACAGTAGCATTGCCCGGCCGCCACGGAGAGCACAACAATTCAAGACGCTTGGCAAGACCAACAGCAATGCACGTCACGGTCGTGAATGCGACAGCCATGTGTGAGTGTTGGCCTGCTGTGCTTTCTTGTCAGTGCACGCACGCCACAATGCCCTCACGCAATAGAAGCCGCGCCACAGCACTCGCAAACTTGAAAGGAGCAGGAGCATATCTGCAGGGCCGAATATCAATGATCCGCGTGGATGAGAGAAGCGAAGAACGGCGGCGTACCACGCTTCTCGCGCTGGTTATGCGCCTGCGGGCCTGACGACATCCCGTGGGCGGTCGCCCCACAAAGATACCTGAGTACTGCTACTGGCGTGTTTGCTAGATCGGATCAGTGTGTGGTGGCGTTTGAATTGAAGTTAACGTTAGAGTCCTGGACGAGGGACCAATTGCCCTTGCCCTGATTATCGCGGTCGCAGGAGCATGGTTCTTGGCCCGTCCATCTCGCATTCGTCAGCTTCTGCCCAGACCTCGAGGGCACCGCGCGAGACACTGATCTGGGAACATCCTTCAGTTTCGTCATATGTTTTGGGTCAAGAAAGGGAAGAAGACCACCATTGAGGCTCTGCCCAGTGCAAACGTCTGACTCGGTTCCGCCAGGGTCGGTTAGCACTATTCCAGATTTATCCCTGGTAGGCAGCGTTCCGCCGTTGATCGTCTAGAAGTAAGACAAACGGTTTGTATCCCTGTTGGGGGGAGCAACGGGAGTATATGCACTTTGACTTTCGCCGTTGGCCTTCGTTGTCGCGCGATGATCTTGATGTTTCGGCGATATCAGGTGCCAGTGACGATGGCGCCTCTCCTGGAAGGAAAGATCTGAGCGCATCAGATAGAGTAGAAAATGATCGGCTGTGGCGCCGCTGAACTGTCGGTTACTTACCAAGAATCTCGGGATCAAGCGAGGTGCGAAGGGCAAAGTCTAGTGCATACGCCACTAAGCACCGCCGACCATCTTCCGGAATGACCAGTCTTAGCGCAAAGGGTCGCTCTGATACATTATTTGCACTCACAGCAACTGGGCTCATCAGATTCGACACTGCCTATACGCTAGCGAGATGAGTCACAAGGATTCAATACCATTTGTTACATTGCCAGGGACGAGTATCGCCATCGCTGCAACATTACCTGATTGTACGTTGTATATTTGGCCAAGCAACGCAACGCGATCAAGCTGTCCGAGAGCGTGTGTCCGATACCTCAGCATCGGAAAACACGATCATTCGCTTTGTGTGCTGTAAAGTGTTTAGCGAGGGGTGAAATGAGAGAACAAAACCACCGACAATACGTACTAGCGATGCAGGGGCGGCCCGATAGAGGACAGACTTTTGCACGACACACTAGAAACGCCTAGGACCCGGGTAAGCTTGCCGTGGCTCTCTGCTATTTCCTTCCGTCTGCGCGCGCCCAAAGGGCAGTGGGGCTGATAACACATCATCGAGGAGAGTGTGGTGTCGACAGGGCCATTGGCACGGACGGAGACGGCTCTGTGGGACTATTCAACGTGAGCGCGAGGATGAAGAAGATACGGCCGGGTATGTTGGGCTTGTACGGCCAGGGACAACATACTATCACGGGAAAATTTGAAGCTCAGCAAAAACGCGACATCGGATATTCTGGGCACTTGCCGGACCAAAGTATGATAGACGTGAAAAGACGCAGCACGCTCATGAGCGGTATTGGAGTCTTAGGTACGCCCCGCCTACGTCGCAAATGCAGCTGATTCGACCACTTCTGAGCCTTCTCCCGAGATAGTCTGCGGCGCTGCAAGTTACTGAGGGTATGAGCGTCGTCTGCTCTCGCAAGACAAGAATTGATCGACATCAGGAAGCTCGCGCGGCGCGCTGTGTGGTTGCTACACTGAAACGTCGGAGAAATCTTGCGACTACCAGTCGCGCCCACAAAATGCTGCGAAAATCTGTAGCAATGTTGATGAACGTGGGCACGATGGAATGAAGGGTCCGAGCAAGAGCTGATCTCGCACGAATCTTGCCGAGACCAGGGTTGTTCCTGAAATTGAAACGCCGCTTCAAATTGTTCTAACGCTTGTTCATACGCGCAGCCAAGACGACTTGACAGATTTCATTTGTAGGAATTAGGAAACAAAGTCAGGTACTCTCACCGCGACAAAACCTGTTGGTATTTCTCTCTTCGTGGCCATTACCATGGCTGCCAATCGTATGCGAGCAGCACGCGTATGGGCTGCGAAGATTCAGGCGCCGCTCAATCCCCATCTTTTTTAGTTTGCCTCGAAGTTTAGGCTTGCTTCGCTTCCAACTTGTCCGAGGTTGGACACCACCCTGTGTCTTCGTAGTTGATAACCAATTTCGATTCCATCTACTATCCACATCTCTATAATTATGGAGATTTACCCCTCTTTCATCCTGTCATACCGGAATGGGCAGGTAGGGATCAAATGTCCGATCGAAATACTGCCCGTCAAGGTCCATGTGTTCTGCTCATTCCAGCTTGGGTCATAGACGGGCACATCTCCGAAGATGTCAACACCCGAGGAGTGCTTTTTCAATCTACAGAGCCGCCTCCGGCTCCTCCGTGAACCCTTGGTTCGTTACTGCGCCCATCACCAGTGCGTCTTGATTTCGTCCTCAGATGTGGGCTAACCAAGACTAATCTGCTAAAGCCTTCCGCTCTCTGTCCAGAGCTGTTTCTATTGCAGAGCAAGAAAAGCTGAGGCGGCCCTGACACGCGCCAGGGCAGGAAGCTCTACTGTGGATCGTCGAGTCTTCGCGCTAGGCAAGACCGTCGGAAGGACTGACTTGCGCGGGTTAACCAGAATCATACTTAGGGCGGCACGACACCACGGTGTAAACCCGTCCCAGAGCTCTCAACAGCTCCCCCTCGTTGTTATTTCAACATTTCAACGGCTTCGTCGCCTACACACGCTACTGTGTCGTGCTCCCGCTATTCACTCGCTATCATGTCAGACATCGCTCATCCCAGCACTCTCGTTCTCGACGGTCAGGGTCTTCCTGCTGCAACCTCGGCACAGGCTATCCAGACCGCATTGTCGGACGCGCAAACTTCGCTTGGCAGCGCAATCCTTCTCGCTTGCCACGAAGCTTTCGTCCGAGAGTACAACACTTTGACAGCGGACGAACAGGCAGCGTGTGGAATCGACGTCGCACACATCCCTACCATGGAGTCCCTCCTCGAGCTCCCTCGGACGTACCCCGCCAACGCCGTCGTCGCCAATACGCATCTCTACCTGACCCAGTTGCTGCGCTTTGTCGCCAACGAGCTTCCCAAGTCACTGGACAACGCGGAGCAGGATGTTGGGATTCTGGGTTTTTCCACAGGTGTCTTCGCGGCTGTCGTCATTGCATCCGCGAAGTCGATACCGGCGTTCATTGCTGATGCCGTCGAGGTTTACCGCGCCGTCTTCTGGGTTGGAGTTCGTGCCCAGAGCTTTGTAGTGAAGGCTCTCGGCAAATCCCCAGAGGCGGATGCAGCTTCCTCTTGGAGCCTCGTCACCTTTGGCTCGACGCGCGCTGAGATCCAGCAGGCTGTCGTCCGATATAACTCTGAAAAGGTTTGTCGGTTTGCGGGAATTATCAGCATGTCACTGATAGGGTTTTTCCAGGTCGACGCTTCTCAGCTGTACCTGACAGCCGTCACCAACGATACCTGCATATCTGTGTCCGGCCACCCGGATGCGCTTGCAGCTTTCAAGGCGAACTACCTCCCATCGAGCTCTTCAGCGGCTCGCTATGCCGCTATATACACGCTCTATCACTCGCCCGAGCTAGCGGCGGTGAAGGGAGAAGTTATGAGCGATCTAAAGAGGAGGAAGATCGCTTTCCCTCTTCGTTCAGGCCTTCAGCGTGCGCTCCGCTCCACAGTCACCGGAAAGAAGGTTTCCTCGACAGATGTTGACGCGTACACTCTGGCGGAAGAGGTTGTAGACATGACCCTCCTTCATCCTGTCAACTTCGATCGCGTGCTCGACGGTGTTCGTGCAGACGCCACCTCCGACTCCGTCACCGCTCTCCGCCTAGTTAACATCGGCCCAGGGAACGTCTTGTGGCGCAGCACCTCTCGCGCCCTCACTGGCATCGACATCGACATGGTAGACTGGTCCTCGGGCGCGAAGAAGGAATCTCCCTCTGTCCCCTCCCTTGCGTCGTTCCCGTCGTCGACTTCGTCCGTCGATAAAGCTACTCCTCGCGAGCCTATCGCCATCGTTGGCATGGCTTGCAAGTTCCCCGGGGCAACTAATGCCGACGGGCTCTGGGACGTTCTCGAGAAGGGCTTGAACATGGTGTCAGAGGTACGGGTTCTTCATAACCTACTTAGACTCATGCGCTGATCCCTTCTACAGGTTCCTTCTGATCGCTTCAACGTCTCCGAATATAACGATGGTACTCATGGTGCCAAACGCTCGATCAAGACGAAGTTCGGCAACTTCATCGACGACGCCTCTCTCTTTGACAATGCGTTCTTCCGCGTCTCGCCTCGTGAAGCCCGCAGCATGGACCCGCAGCAACGCCTTCTGCTGCAGGTTTCCTATCATGCCCTGGAAAATGCCGGCTACGTCCCTGGTGCCACGCCAACGTTCGACCCTGATACTTTCGCCACCTACGTCGGCGTTGCTACGAACGACTACCTTCAAAACTTGAGGAATGACGTGGACGTCTATTATAGCACAGGCACGTCTATTTCTGATCACACGTCCACGGCAGGATCTGATCGTGCTCGTACAGGTACACTCCAAGCATTCTTGAGCGGGAAGATCTCCTATGCGTTTGGATTCAGCGGTCCCTCGCTCGTAGTCGACACCGCATGCTCATCTTCGATGTCGGCGATCTACCAGGCCTGTCGCTCCCTCAACAACGGAGATTGCAATGCTGCTATTGCCGGCGGCGTCAACGTCATGAGCAGTCCCGATGTAAGCGCTAGACTTCCTCCGCCTGTAAAACCCCGAGTAACGTCCTCTTTGAACAGATGTACATCGGCCTCGACCGCGCACACTTCCTGAGTGCGACCGGACAGTGCAAGCCCTGGGACGCATCTGCCGATGGCTACTGCCGGTCGGAGGGTGCAGGCATGTTCGTGCTGAAGCGCCTTTCCGACGCGGTGAACGAGAACGACAACATCTTGGGCGTGATCCGGGGCATCGAAGTGAATCAGTCCGGGAATGCAGAGTCAATCACGCATCCACACCCGCCCACGCAGATGAATCTCTTCAAGAAGCTCGTCGCCTCCACCGGTATTGAGCCTCACCGGATCAGTGTCATTGAAGCTCATGGCACGGGTGAGCTGCCTTCTTCTTCTTCCTGGAATGTAACTGACACTGGGCTGTGATCAGGTACGAAGGCTGGCGATCCTACGGAAATTGAGAGTATCCGGACCATCTTCGCCAGAAATCGTTCTCCTGAGAACCCCCTCCACCTGACCTCTATCAAAGCAAATATCGGTCACGCTGAAGCTGCTTCTGGGGCTGCCAGTCTCGCGAAGCTCCTGTTGATGCTTCGCCACCGCACGATCCCGGCGGTTATCTCGTTGAAGACCCTCAACCCGAACATCCTCGATCTCGCTTCCGATGGTACTGTCATCGACACCAAGCAGACAGAGTGGGGTGTCAATCGCGGTGAGGACGGCCGTCTGGCTCTGCTGAACAACTTCGGTGCAGCTGGCTCGAACGCAGCCCTCATCCTGCAAGAAGCGCCACTCCGCACCGCCGCGGGAGGCAATGCTACTGCGACCGCGCTCGTGGTCGGCATCTCCTGTGAGACCGACACAGCGGTTGAGGAGCAACGCTCCGCGTATATCAAGCATCTCGAGAGCCTCACGGACGACGCGTCTCTCGGGGATTTCGCATACACCGCGACAGCACGCAGACGCCCATTCAGGTACCGCCTCGCGGGCTCCGGGAAGACCAAGGAGGAGATCATCGCTAGCCTCCGCACCGCTCAGGTCACCCAGGTCAACGACAACCGTGGCAAGATTGTGTTCGTCTACTCCGGACAGGGTGGTCAGTACTTCGGCATGGGCGCGGACTTGTACAAGAGCAACGTCGCCTTCCGCAAGACCATCGATCAATGCCACGAGAAGCTCGTTGCATGGGGTTTCCCTGGCATCGTGGACGTTATCACGTCGTCAGGCGAGGGTCAGGACGAGAACTTGGGTGCATTCCAGTCCGCAGTGTTCGCTCTGGAATGTGCTTTGACTTCATTGTGGAAATTGTGGGGTGTGCAGCCCGATGCCGTGGCAGGTCACAGGTTGGTCACTTTTCGACCATTATAATTATGACGAAACTGACCGTTACAAAATAGCTTGGGCGAATATGCCGCACTCGTCACTGCTGGTGTCTTGAGCCTGGAGGACGGCCTGAAGCTCGTCGCCGGCCGTGCGGCACTCATGTGCAGCAAATGCGCACCGGATGCCACCGGCATGTTGGCGGCCAGGGTTAGCCCCGCCAAGCTCGCACAGATTTTGAGCGAGAACAAGTACGATCAGCTTTCTGTTGCTTGCTACAATAGGTACGTCAGCTTTAAAATTGTGTTTGGTCGCAATCTCACGCCTCTCACCGTAGCTGCGATGATGGCGTCGTTGGAGGGCAGATTGCGCAGCTGGACGAGCTCCAGAAGGAGCTAAAGGCTGCCGGCAACAAGTGCATACGTGTGAACGCTCCATTCGGCTTCCACACAAAGGCCATGGATCCCATCCTCGAGGACATCAAGGCCCTCGCGTCTGGCGTCGAGTTGTCAGCACCCTCTATTTCCATTCTGTCGGATGTATACGGCAGCGTCGTTGCCCCTGGGGACTCAACGGTGTTCACTCCCGCATACTTCGCACGCCACTGTGGCGAAGTTGTGAAGTTCGAACAGGGGATCCACGAGCTGATGTCCCTGGAGGAGTTTGCCACAGTATCAGCATGGGTGGAGATCGGCCCGCACCCTACCACGCTGCCCATGCTCCGCTCCATTCCTGCCACTTCCCACCAGGCCCTATATCTCCCTTCGTTGCGCCGAAACGCCGATAACTGGCAGACGCTCTGTTGCGCCCTCGCCGGCATTTACAGCGTCGCCAACTCCGTGAACTGGCGCGAGGTCTTCCAGGTTCTTGCTCCGAATGCACACATGTCGGAGCTGCCCGGATATCCATTCGCGAAGACACAGTACTGGGTGGACTTCAAGGAGGACCAGGTGAAGGAGACTGCCGTGCAGCCGCAGCAGCCCACAGCCGCGCCCACTCGCTTCTCTCTTGTCGGAACCTGCGTAAGCTGGCCCACGGGAGGCTCGGAGTCGGCTATCTTCGACACCGAGATCGGAAAGCTTTCTCGTCTCATCGAGGGCCACAAGGTCGCTGGCTACGGACTGTGCCCCGCGTCAGTATACATCGAAGGTGCAAGCGCTGCTGCAGAACTCACACTGGAGCACCTTGGTCGCTTGAACGCTGACACCAACATCGCACTCTCGGACATCACCTTCCAGAATCCTCTCGTTTACGATCCAGAAGTCGCCCGCACAGTCCGCATCGAGATCACGCTCACACCTTCGGCGAAGCAGGCCGGTAGCTTCAAGGTCGGCTCTTACACCACCGATGCCACCAAGGTTCAGCCCCACTGCAGCGGCGTTTGGAACCCGCCCACAAAGGCCGCCACCGAGACCAAATTGGCGCTTTCCGGCACGATGATCGACCGCCGTAAACACGGCGTGCTGGCTGGTGGCAAGGGCGCGGAGACTTTCTACACTCGCACCGCCTACGATGTTATCTTCTCCCGCATTGTCGCCTACTCCTCGACATACCACACGATGAAGTCGATCACTATCGATGCCAACGGTGTCGATGCCTACGCCGTCGTACAGCTCCCAGCGGATACCGTCTCTGGTACCTTCGTCGCGCATCCGGTCTTCATGGACACCCTCCTCCACGCTGTTGGTTTCGTCATTAACAACAACGCTGGCATCAATGAAGCCTTCATTTGCAGTCAAGTGGACAAAGTCAAGGCGATCCCGGAGCTCATCAAGCCCAACACTGAGTACGGAGTGTACTGCAACATCGGATTCCTGTCGGACACCCTTGCCATCGGTGATGCCTACGCCTTCGAGTTGGGGAAGCCTGAGATCGTCATCGCTGCTCACATGAAGCGAATGCGATTCCGCAAGTTGCGCATGAGCGGGTTCAAGTCCATCCTATCATCCGCCGCATCTGGCCACGCCTCCCACTCTCCAGCGAAGGCGGTCAAGACTACCACCACACCGCGTACGCAACCATCTGCCGCCGTGCAGGAGCGATCACAGTCCCCGCCCGCTCCCAGCGTTGGTCTGCAACAGATCAAAGAGGTTCTTGCCAGTGTCCTCGGCATCTCTGTTAGCAGCCTTCCTGAAGATCAGGACCTGGAGCGTCTAGGTATGGACTCTCTGATGTCCATCGAAGCACAAAGCAGCCTGTCCTCTACACTCGGCACAAGCCTCCCCGACACTCTCTTCGTCACTTGCAGGACCGTCAAGGATATCGCCGCCGCCGTTCTGCCAATGATTCCCACGTCTTCGTCTTCAGGCCCCGTCGCTGAAGAGGTCGTCGTCGCGCACAGCAAGACGGACAGCAGTACCCTCACCGATCAGGAGAACATCGCGAGCGGTGACGCCGATAGTGGCAAGTCCATCCTGAAGATCAAGGAGATCATGGCATCCGTCCTTGACATCGCCGTTCGTGATTTGAGCGAGGACCAAGATCTCGAACGGCTCGGCATGGACTCCCTAATGTCCATCGAGGCGCACGCCGCGCTTTGCTCGGAGATGAACGTTGCGCTCGCTGACGATGTGTTCCTGACCTGCAAGAACATCCGCGAGCTTCACTCCCTCATCGCTCCGCCAAAGAAGTCGCTCTCCAAGGTCGTCACCGAGGTGAAGAAGGACGAGCGCGTCAGCACCTTCGGAACGGAGATCAACCCAGTGAAGCTGCAGGACGGTGCTGGAGCGCCGTTATTTCTGATTCACGACGGCAGTGGCATCGCACATCCGTACGGACGCATCTCATCCGTTGGTCGTCCGGTCTGGGGGATCCACAACCCCAAGTTCGCCACGGGAGGCAACTGGGAAGGCGGTCTCCTGGAGATGGCGGCGCACTACGTCAAGTTGATCAAGTCAACTCTGGGCGCCGAGTCTTCCTGTCTCGTTGGAGGTGAATAGCTCGTTGTATCTGCTGCAGCTCCGTACTCACCAATGTTTTCAGGCTGGTCAATTGGCGGTGTCATCGCTTTTGAGGTCGCTCGACAACTTATCGCATCTGGTGTCCAAGTACCCGCCCTAGTACTCATCGACTCGCCTCACCCGCGCACCACTACGCCTCTGTCGAACGATGTCATCAACGCAGCCTTCTCGCAGAGCACGAAGAGCCGTGCTGTCGACCTTGCCCGGACGCAGATTCAATTCGCCACTCAAGCCCTCGTGAACTACAACCCCGATAGTTCGCCTGCAAAGGACGTCACTCCTCCCAGGGCCGTGATGCTTCGTTCTCGTGAAGGCTTCGCCATGGCCAAGGGTAACTCGCAGTCGGATAGCTTCTTGGCGGACAGGCGCGATCCGGCTACCATGGTCGCAGAATGGGAAGCGGCCCTCGGATCCAAAGTCCCCGTCCTCGATATCCCCGGCAACCACTTTGAACCCTTCGAGCCCAAGAACGTGAGTCACTGATGTTATCTATCTTGCACATAAATTCTGACCTCGTTTGCAGGTCAAACAAGTCTCTGAACGTCTGATAGAAGCTCTTGCTCTTGTTGCTTAGAACCATGTATCGATAAACCGCACAACGCTCTAGGATCCCTACCATGTTATAGCCGTTAATCTTTTCCACATCTGTATTCGTTATACTTACGCAATAGACCACGTTTTCTGCTCCTCAAGTATCCTGCTCGAGATAGTTGACACGCATATTCAAATGAAATTCGAATCCGGTCTACCTGCACAAGGCTAGTACGACACTTATCGCTCGTCTACTCGCATACCTCGCGTACGCCACTCCTCCTGAGCTTCCTCATACATCGCATTGATTACAGCAACTCTCTGCGCGTCGCGCGCCTTCCAACCCACAGGGAATGCATACGGCGAGCTGATGAAGCCCTCAGACCAGGAGCCTGTTTCGTCTGCGGGGTCGGGGAGGATCGGTTTGCCAGTCGCCTTGTCTGTCATGACCTCGAAATCCATGCCCCAGACGAGGCGCGAGCACACGATGAAGATCGACGCCTCTGCAAAGCTGAGCCCAGGGCAGATGCGGCGTCCCCAGCCAAACGTGTAGCTGCAACAGCGATGTCAGAATGAGCATACTTTTCGGTGCAAAGGGCGGGCTCACTGGTCGCGGTCAGAGTCCTGTCCGTTTCCGCTGCCGAAGCGCGTGGGCTTGCCGGGGCGGTAGAAGCGATTGGGATCGAACTTGGTGGGATTCGGGTAGTGCTCGGGATCCATGTGTATCGCCCAGATATTACCAATCACAGCTGCACCTTTGGGGATGAGGTAGCCGTCGTACACGTCGTCTTCATCGGCCTTGCGGCCCAAGCCTGTACACGCACGACTGTCAATCATGCACGCCAGAGACACCACGATATTGAACGTACCCAGCGGCGCGATGGGCCGCCGCCGCATCGTCTCGACCATGCAGGCGACGAGGTACGGCAGGTTCGCTTCGTCCTCATACGTCGGCATCCGGTCCGGGCCGACGACGCGGTCCACCTCCTCGCGCGCTTTCTGCAGGCACTCCGGGTTGTTGAGCATGAACATCACGAACGACTGGATCGTGCTGGCGCTGGTGTCCGAGCCCGCCTCGAGCACCGTCGCCGCCGTGTATGTGAGCAGCTTGTCGCGCATCAAGCCGTCCTCTGTGATCCCGCGCCCCGGCGCGTCCTCGAGGCCCCGCGCAGCGCGTTGTGAAAGGTAGTCGGAAATGAGGCATTCGGGAGATGTGCCGGCCTTCCAGGCGGTCCTGTTTTGCTCGAAGAGCGTGCCCCACAGTCTCATTTCACTGGATGGATATGCAGTTAATAACCGATTTTACCGTCAAGGAACGTCGCGGCTTACCGAGCGTGCATCTCGTGCCCTTCACGCCTCCACGGTGAGAGGAAGTTGGGCAGCTTGCGTAGGACAGGGAATGCGTCAGCCCTGTGTAATCCATAGTCAGTATCACCATCGAGTATATAGCCAGAAAAACAACGTACATGTACGATCCCGGCGACGCCACTCGCGTGAAGTTGGCGAGAATATCGTATATCTCGTGTCTGACAGCGGGTTGAGAAGGTAAGCGTGAAGTCCAACAGGAAAGGACGCACATGAATGGGTGTCCTTCCAGCTTGTAGACTCTTTGGCCGTACATAACGTTCAAGACGATACTTGTTGTCTAGACAGGACATCAGACCCATAAACGTAGAACACTACAGTGTCACGTACGTAACGCCGTATCAAAGAGAACCAGTGGTCCTCGGGAACGATTGGTTCCCCAGTCTCTTCAGAACGCTTCAATTCCATCTTGAGACTCTTGTCGCCGTGGTCGAGCAGGTCCTTCAGCGCCACACGAGACTCCAGATCCTGGTACACTCGCAAGCGCTTAGCAGGACCTGTCCCAATGGCGTTCTGGATACCTTTGCGTGACGCCTGTGGAACGTTCAGCAGGGCGCCGTCGAGTGATGCAATCCGACACGCACCTTGAACTCTTTCGAGTACGGCATGAGGACGACGCGCTGTCCGTCGCTCAAGAGCTCGTGCGCCACATACGGCGACGCCCGACTAGAGTACTTCCGGCTGCGGTTCACGAATAGCTCGTCGGCGGCCTTCGCGGTGTTCAGCACAACCATGTGCATGGGGCCAAGCTTGATGTGGAAGATCTCGCCATACTCGCGCGCCCATTCGAGCATCTGTATATTACCAGTTGAGCAGAGTCTTGTCGCGTCAACTGCGGCGTACCTTTGGGTGACTACGCTTGGGCGGTAGCTGGAGCAGGTTCCCGAGCAGGGGAATACCAGGCGGACCGGGTGGTAGCTTCAAGCCGGAAGATCTTTTCCTGGACAAGATGCCATAGATCACTAGGAGCACGACGGCGCACAAGACGCTAGTTTCGGTGAGTGTGAGTTCCATGGCGAATACGGGGTTGCAATGGCGAGCATCCTACTCGCCCCCGCGGTCATATAGCAAAAACCATGGGTCTCTCGCTACCTCCTAAGGATGTATGCATCGCACCGCAACAGAGACGGCGAGCGTGTGGTGAATGCGGTTCCGGTCCAAACATGCTCTTCGCCAAGTTCGGCGCGCAACGATCCACGGTGCGTACGGCGAAACTGGACGCGCTGCTGGAGTCGTTTGAAGGCAGCGCCAGCAGCGTCGCAGCCGCGCTCGTGAACTCTTGTCCTCGATCCCTGTGGGATTTGGATGTCCATTGGTGGTGTTCAGCTAAGTCGGTGCAAATGTTTCAGTATTCACCTCGGAGAATTGGGATGTCAAACATCTCGCCTACACAGCTGACGGGCCCAGCAGACACACTAGTACCCGGGGACTCGTCGTACCACGAACTGTTGTCCTCGGGGGTAGATATTGTGATAATTAGTGCCCGAATAGCCGGCTCCGATTCGGGGGTCGTACGTCAGCGTATGGGCGGCCACAACTTCAGACAAACGGGCACTGCCACACCGAGACAGCGTACTGTGAACAACGAACGCGGACAGCATAGTCGGTGGAATCATCATGATATATTTCACTGGTAAACTACTACACAAAGATAATCCATCAGACTGACGTTCAACCCGCTGACGAACGACCCAAAACCAACCGTAAGGAAGGTGAAGGAAAGTTGCCAAACGTCCTCGAGACCCCTGAAAGAGGCCGTGTTCTCGGTATGACGGGTGAGCGCGGATGTCATCGACTGGATTTGAAGGATGTGGCATGTGTAAACATGCGAGACTCGAGTTAGTTTCTATAAAATAGATCCTAGCTGAGTATGTTCTGAGGAAAAGAAAATGGGCGGGTGTCGGCTTATATACCCGTCGGGACCTGGTCCGTGCGCAGCCACGTGCGCGCTTTGATGCATTGATGGCACTGGTGTCCGGCGGACGCGAGCCCCAGGCCTTCTGTACGATTCCAACCTGCTATTCATCGCTGTGACCTTCAAGATAATCTGCAATGGCGCGTTCACGTCTACACATGTTTCACGCGGTCATCATCGATTCGTCTCTCTACATTCTGGTGCGCAACGCGCGTAGCGGTAGCACGCGCGCGGCAGCCAGGGTTTGACGGAATCTTAGGCTTTTGTGAGTGCCCAGATTCTTGGTGCTGCACGGTACTGAGTCTCATTATTGCAGCACCTAAATCTAAGGCATGCACGCGGCTGCCGTGCCTAAGCTTTTCCCTAAGCATCCCGCACTTGTGACCGACCCGAACGCAGTGAACACGCATCATGGCATAGGGCGCCCACTCGCCCGCTTTTCCGGCGCCCAGTCTCATACATGGCCGATTTCCTTACTCCGTAGTCAGGACTCTGGGCCCTTTCTGCCCACAGAATGTCACTGCTGGAAAAGCTGCATATCAGACAGGGCAAGGGATGAATACGCGCGCGCACACCGCTCGCCATCGCCATTCTCCTCCCGCCTGCAAGACATCCGCGGTCAAGCTAGAGACGACCGAGTCGTGCGGCGGAGGTCTGTGTGGCCAATGGATGTCGGCTTAACACCGCCTGAAACAGCTTGCGCGCCATGAGCGCTCGCCAGGTCGCAATGTCCTCAACACGCGAACGAGCCCGATCGCCGCCTCTCGTTGACCCTACAGTCATCTCGCCGCCCCCGTGCAGCGCGAAACGAGTTACAATGCGTCCGCCCGAAGCCACAATCCATGTCTAGCCCACCTCAAGCGGCCTCTAAAGAGCGGCGGTCTGCATGACTGGGGAACCATATCGCATATTGCCCTGCATGTTCTATCTGCTCACCCGAGAGGCGTTGGTGCTCGCTGTGGCAGCCGTATGCCTCATCGTTGTCCTCCGCAACAGGCGTTCGCGCAAACGCCTTCCGCCAACCCCGCCTGGCGTCCCATTCTTCGGCAACATGTTCCAAATGCCCAAGTCAGCACGGCACAAGAAGGTGAGCTGGATCTTCGCTGATTTGGTTCGGGCATGTTCGCTGATGGCTAGCTCCGCAGTTCAAGGCATGGGCGGACCAGCTGGGCGAAATCTATCATCTGCAAGTAGGCCCGCAGTCTGTTATCGTGCTTAACTCGTCGGAGGCGGCAGACGAGTTGATGTCGAAGCGTGCGAAGAATTATTCATCACGCCCAAAGAGCCATGTCGCGGCAGAGATCCTTAGTGATGGGCAGCGTCTGGTCCTCATGCCGTATGGCGAGCCATGGAAGGTTCGTCTATAAGCTTGAATGGCTGGAATTTGTTGTGCTGACGTTTGCCGTGATTGCTAGGTTGCGCGAAGGCATGTCGCGAACGCCATAGGCCCGACCGCAGCCAAACGCATTCGACACTTTCAAGAGCTGGAGTCACGCGTGCTGTTACAAGACCTGTTAGACTACGGCGACCGAGATGTCAAGGTCCATCAGGCGCCTGTGCAAGGGCCGAGGCAACATGTCCCCGAAAACCACTGGTTCTTTCTTTGCCGTCGCTTCGTATGTATCCTGCTCGTATTGACAAGACCTGAGGCTAAAATGCAGCACAGGCGACAAGCATCATCTTGAATGTCACGTACGCGGAACGGATCCATAAACTGGGCAATAATGCTCACGTGTGAGCACCGCTCTCTTCTTAGTACGAATGCTGGAGTATTCACCTTCAATTTAGCGGTAAGATCTATGATATCCTGTCGAACTTCCTGCGAGTCGCGCAGCCTGGACGTTACTTGTGAGTATATGCGCCGTGCATTGATGAACGCATTTTCACCCCAAATCATGAAGGGCGGATGTGTTCCCTATTGTACGCTTGTTTCCTGACTTCCTCGCGAAGTGGCGGACCGAAGCCTGCCGTATGCACGCATGGTACGTTATCCCTCTTTTTTAACTCTTTAGAGCGCCGGCTGAACTTCCGTAGGGAAATGGAGCTGTTCGGGCGACTACTCGACGAGCACAAGGCGAACATCAAGGGTGGTATGACCCGGGACTGCTTCATGTCTTCCTACCTCAGGTCGCGCGCAGACAGTGGGCTCGAAGACATGCCGGGTGGAGGCCTGACGGACGATGGCTGGATGCGCGACAAGTTCCTCGCCTACACGGCGGGCAGCATGCTCGAAGCCGGCTCTGACACGACTGCCAGCACCTTGCAGATCTTCGTGCTGTACATGCTCAACTCGCCCGCTGCGCTGACGAAGGCACAAGAGGAGATCGACCGCGTCGTGGGCAGTGAACGGATGCCGGCGTGGGAAGACGAGGAGCGCCTGCCGTACCTTGTCGCCTGCATCAAAGAAACACTGCGCATACGCCCCGCAGGCTCAACAGGTACGTCTAGCTGCTCGCATTTTACCCCGGCCACAGGCTGACTGCAGCACCGACTTGCAGGCGTGCCACACAGGGCCGACGAGGATGACGAATATAAAGGGTATTTTATACCGAAGGGATCGATCATCATCGGGAACATATACGCCATCCACATGGACCCCATTCGATACCCAAACCCGACTTCTTTCCAGCCCGAACGTTTCTATAAACCCGGCGAACCAACTGCGTGGCGAAGTGGGCCCGAGAGCAAAGAACGTGACCAGTAAGTGACGCAGCTCCTCGAGAACAAGGACGTTTGACCAACCCTTATCTCACAGCTACATCTTCGGGTGGGGCCGCCGCTTCTGTGCCGGCTCAAACGTCGCCGAAGCCTCACTCTTCATCTCGTGTGCACGCATCATCTGGGGACTGGCCATGACCCCACCTATCAACACGAAAACAGGACGGTCCATGCTACCTGACATCGATGACGAAGAGGGCTCGTGGTCGAACGAAACAATCAATGCGCCCAAGATCTTTCCGCTCATCTGGAAGGCACGCGACGAGAAGAGGGCCGAGATAATTAGACAGAGCTTTGAAGAGGCGCAGCGGGAGTGGCAGATGCTCGGTTTGGAACCGGATATTCGGTAATCAGACCGGTAGGCATCGAAAATACCGCTTGTTATGAAGTTCTATTCTGATGTTTTCCTAGTGTCATCGCTCACTCCACTGCTATTGCGCATTTAGTCGAACAAATGTCTATCTCGTACGATGACCGTCACCATCGGCTGTGGTAAATATGTTTCTGGTAAACCAACGAATAAATGCCACAGGCCATCGCAGCTTGTAGGCAGCCTGTCATCGGTGGCGCACTGCCCCAATACATTCGGAAGTCATTAACTCGGTCTTCGTCAAAAACCTGTTGTCGAGCGCAGATCTTATCCGTAAGCTGCCCCGTTGTAACGGAAATTATTTCCGCGTCGAAACTGAGTAGGCGTGCGCAAATTTATTTACATGCGGATAGTATAATTTCTATCGACGTGGGGCTCGGGACGCGTCGTTTATAAGGTCTTTCACTCAGTGCGTTCTGCGCCCATTGTCCTAGTGCGTGTCCTCTGATGTCTCCATACGCACACAGCCCGGAGCCTCCCCGCTCCTTCGTTCGACCGAAGTTCACGCTCAAGGATCCTCGCGAACATAAACACACCCATCTTGTCACCCTCCCGGACGTTGTCCAGTTCAACGCACTCTACAATGCGCACCACCTCTTTTGTCTGCAGTATAGCCACGATCTCCGCTTCGATCCTCGACCGGTGACATACCGGGAGTTGCACACCGCAGTCTTACGATGCTGCATTTGGCTCGCCGAACGGGGCCTCGCCCATGGCCCAAAGATGTCGAAGGGAAAACTCGTCAAAACGAGGCCGGTAGCACTGTTGATGGGCAGCGATGTTGGGTGGTTCATCTTCTTCTTGGCCTTGCTGCGACTTGGAGTACCGGTGAGCCATTTACAAATCCTCGTACTCTCTTTTGATTTTGACGCTGATGCCCGTCGAGGTTCTCAGTATGTCCGCCCGCTTGGCACCGAGCGCCATTATCCACCTCGTCGCGGAAACGCATGCCCAAGCTCTATTGATATCGCCTCAAGTAGAGGGACTGGTGGGCGAGACGATGCGGTCATGGAAGGAATCCAGCGCGTGTTGCGCCAAACCTGTTGCCGAAGGCGTCCCACCGTACAGCCATTTTCTCGATGGAGAAATTGTAGATCCATACCGAGTGCCATCTGCTTGTCGCTACATCGATGGCGCTGATACAAATGTCGTTATCATGCACTCCTCTGGTACTACCGGTATGTCACCGCTGGCCGTTTGAGGGTGTCGTCACTAATAGTCTTATTCAGGTCTTCCGAAACCTATCTTTCGTTCTCATGCATACGCGCTAAGCTTCGCTGCATGTCACCGGCTTTCTTACAGGGACGTCGACGGGGCGATGAATGTATCGACACTGCCGCTGTATCACGGATTCGGGCTCCTTGCACCATCTCTCTCCCTTTCGGTTGGCATGCCATTCGCTCTACTGGCTGCAACGACTATCCCCACAGCTTCATCGATCTGCGACATCCTACGTACGTCTTGCGCCACATCATTGATGACGGTTCCATCAATATTGGAGGACATCTACCTGTTCGGTGACGGCCGTGGCATCGCGATTCTCCAGGAACTTCGCTTCGTTGCAGTTGGAGGCGCGCCCATGAAGCACAGTGTCGCCGGGCCACTCGCAGCATCCGGCGTTCCCTTACTCAATCACTGGGGCGTCAGCGAGATAGGTGCAATTGCGCCCATCATCGTCCCCTCCGCCGACTACGACTGGCGGTATTTGGGTTTACGCGACGACCTACAGCTTCGTATCGAGCGGGTCAAAGGCGACGAGGGACTAGCACGCCTCATCGGCCGTGCTCCTGGTGCAGAGGAGGACTTTGTCGTCCAGGATCTCCTGCAGATGAACCCGAACGCGCCGAGGACGGAGTTCCGCATCGCAGGCAGGATCGACGACCTGGTGGTTCTAGCCACAGGCGAGAAGGTTCGCCCCGCCCTCCTGGAGTTCATGGTAGCGGAAAATCCACTTGTGAAGGCCGCTCTTGTGTTCGGAGACGGACAATTCCAAATGGGCCTCATCATCGAGGCAGCCGCACACGTCCACCTCGACATCGCGGACGGACGTGCTGTGGCTGGATACCTTGATCAGATATGGCCGACCATTGCCTCCGCAAACATGGTTACAGACACTCATGCCGAGGTCGCGCGGGACATGGTCATCATCACGACAGCTTCGACTAGAGCCTTGCTTCGAACACCGAAAGGCAGTATTCCGCGTACGCTCAACATCGAACTTTTCCAAAAGGACATCGCTATGAAGTACTCATCGAAGGAGGCGAACCGATTGGATACATCATCCCTCATAACGGCTTGGAATGAAGATGAACTGCGAATCCTAATCAGAACGGCTGTTCGAGCGTGCTGCGGTCGGGCCATGCTGGGCGTTGGTGACGACACCGACTTCTTCGAGATGGGTGTCAACTCCCTCCAGACGATCATTCTGCGAAAACAGTTGCTCCAAGCGTTGTCTCTCCGTCCGGCTTTACTGCCTGTAGATGTCATCTACGCTCATCCGACAGTCTCCCGGCTTGCCAAGGCCATCAATGGCCTCTGTGGCGGTATCAGAGCGCACGACACCAGGGATCGCATCGCCGTCATGCGCGACTTCGAGACAGAGCTTTCGCAGCGGTTGGCTTCGATTCGACCCAACCAACCGTTACATGACAGGGAACGTTCCCGCGGCAGGAAAGTCCTGCTTACAGGAAGCACAGGCTCCCTTGGTAGCGCGATCCTTCACCAGCTGGCGACAAGTTCTGAGGTGGAGATTGTGTACGCGCTCAATAGACGCAGCGCGCTTGCGCTCCGTGAACGGCAGGAAAAAGGCCTCCGGACGCTTGGCCTTGATCTGGGGCAGAACTGGCGGAAGGTCGTGCTGTTGGAGGGCGACCTTGCTAGCGGATGTTTTGGTCTTGGTGCGGAAACGTACAATACCCTTTGTATGGTGTCACATATCATTCATAACGGTGCGCTCCGACAGGTGGAAGTTGTTTGGGAAAACGTTGCTCACATTGTTCCCACAGCATGGCCCATGGATTTCAACCGCAGACTGGAATCGTTCAGACCGCAGCTTGAGACAGCGTTCAACGTGGTCCAGCTTGCTGCCGAATGTGCTTCCGCTCAGCCTGTAAAGATTCTGTTCTCGTCGTCAATTGCTGCCGTTGGCCGACACAATCTGGTTTACGGCTCAAGTGCTCTTGTCAATGAGATCCCGCAACCAAACCCGCATGTCTCAGAAGCGATCGGTTATGCTGAAGCGAAATGGGTCTGCGAGCGGATTTTCCACCATGCGAACACTATGTTCTCGGATAGGGTCGCGTTGACGAGTGTTCGTATCGGGCAGCTTTCGGGATGCGAGGCAACTGGGGCGTGGAATCACAGCGAGCATCTCCCTATGCTGTTCAAGTCGTGCAAAGCGGTGGGAAAGATGCCGATATTGCCCGGAGTGAGTGGCATTATCATCCGTGTCGTCCCTCTTCTAACGTGTCGTTATTGCTGTATAGAGCCTGTCATGGATACCCGTCAATGCAGCTGCGGCCGTCATGAAAGAATTCGCGCTCTCGGATGCTCTACTGCCAAGTGTCCTGCATTTGGAGAACCCTGCTCGCCAGCCTTGGGATAGAACGATAATGGCAATAGGCAGTGCGATGGGTATCCCCCAAAACCACCACGTCCCATTCGCAAAATGGTTGCAGCTCGTCAAAGCGTCCCCTGATCCTGCGCAGAATCCTGCCTTCAAACTTTTGTCCTTCTTAGACCAATCTTTCACGAGACTGGCGACGGGAGAGATAGTGCTCGATACCTCGGTCGCGCAAGACGTATCAGGTACCCTCAGGGACAGCAAAGAAGTATCTGACGAAGTCATGGCGCGTTATGTAGATTGTTGGACACGCTCAGGATTTCTGAACCAGTCATAGTATATGTATGCACTGTAGCGTAGTTTGTAATTCAAGTGCCGTTTTTTTTCGAGCGTCAAGCAATTCCCATGTTCGCGATTGAAACAGCCTGTAGCCTCGTAAAGCTAGTTGAAAACACAGGAAAGGATTTTGAACCAGATGCAAGTACGGGAGAGCCTCGCGTGCATTAGGCGCGCGGCGACCGACGACGATAGCGCGGACCCGCGAGCGAACGTCTTCTCTTTCCACCACCATCGCTGTTCCTACGAGCCTGTCTCGCCGTCCAATCCATTAAAGCCCATTCACGCCTCATAACGCGTACGCTGCATTGTAACTCACGGACAGCTGTCGCCGTCCCACCGCTCACGAGAATCAACACGGCACGGAACGCGACATGGGCCATGGGCTTCCGTCAAGCTGCGTGTGACGACATTTCTCACTTCAGGAACCCAGCAGCGGAGGTGCGATTTCATTCTCGGCCGTCCTCTCCGCGATCTTATACCAAGATTCATCTCTAGAATCCACAATTTGTCGCCTTGGTCCTTCGACATGTTCTGACATGTTATCACCGGATTGGACAGGGTGTCGCGCTGTGCTAGGTTGCGAGGTCGATACAGGTCGGTGACGGGCCAGTGATACGATGAGTGAGCAACAATATATACCCCCAAAAATGCACCAAAATCGTTGAAAACTCGTGGTTCCAGGCGGAGTCCCATATCGACGCCTAGATTTCGCACACAGGTCGGTATATTGTTCCCACATCGGCCCTCTCCTTCACTCGCCCATCTGCCACGTCCGTCGCTGTCATGTCTGAATCTACTTTCGACATCGTTGAAGTGCGCTCCAAGTTCCCCGCCCTCGCCGATAAGCCTTACATCTTCGCCGACAACGCCGGCGGTTCGCAATGCTTGAACGGGGTCGTTGCACGCATCTCAGACTACCTGCTGCACACGAACGTGCAGCTTGGTGCCGATTATGCCGTCTCCGTGGAGAGCACGAAGCGGGTTGCAGAGGGATGTGACGCTGCACGAGAGCTGTTCCACGCTGAGAGCGCCGACGAGATCTCGCTGGGAAGCAGTTCGACTATGCTCATGGAGAACCTCGCACGGGCGATGGAAAAGGACTTTCTCAGGGATGAGGAGATCATCGTAACAGGAGAGCATGAAGGTAAGCATGATCCTATTCCGGCTTTGTAGAACCTCAGCAAACATTTGGCAGCCAACGCTGGACCGTGGAAGAAGCTCGCAGCGCGGAAGGGCCTTACCGTAAAGGTGTGGTACCCCACGCAATCTCTTGATGCGCCCAACAATCCATACTCGGTGAACTACCATCTCGAGACGCTGCTGCCGCTCATCACGCCAAAGACGCGTCTCGTCGCGTTCAGCGCGTGCTCAAACATCCTCGGCTCCGTCATCCCGGTGAAGGAAGTTACTGCTGCAGTCCGCATGCGTGGCATCCACATCGGCTGCCGCAAGCTCGAGGTTTCCGTCGATTGCGTTGCCTACGCACCTCACCGCACGGTGCATGTTCGGGACTGGGATATCGACTACTGTGTCGTTTCCATGTACAAGGTACGTAGCATACGCTTATCGGGAAACATCGCATCACTGATTTTCGTCAATAGGTCTATGGACCACACATCGGCGCTCTTTATACCCGCGCGTCTTCCCTTAAAGGCTCGCTGTCCTCCCTCGCGCACCACTTCCTTCAAGTCGATGACAAACCGTACAAGCTCCAGCCAGGTGGTCCCGGATACGAGCTCGTGTATGGGCTCACCGCGATTCCGGACTATCTACGTCCTATCTCACCATCACGGTCGCTGACCGACACGTTCGAGCGGTTCGCGCGCTACGAGCAGACACTCACTACGCCGCTGCTCGCGTTCCTCAAGAGCAAGGAGGCGCGTGGCGTGCGTATCGTCGGCGAGGAGCGTCCGAGCTTGAATAGGGTGCCGACAATCAGCTTCGTGGTTGTAGGTGATCGTCCGATCAAGAGCAAGGACGTGGTCAAAGCGTTCGATGCAAGAGGAGGAGTGAGTGGTTTTGGCATATGTCCTCTCACCGATGCTGATGATCAATCGTTGAAGATTGGCATTCGTTATGGTCACTTCTACGCGTATACCCTTATGGAACATCTGGAGCCGAAACTCGACCTCGACGACGGCGTCGTGCGGATTTCACTCGTACATTACAACACGGTAGACGAAGTCAAGACGATCATTAGCGTCCTCGAGGAAGTTCTCGCCTAGATACGCGGTCCGTTCTGGAATAATGACATTTAAACAAGTGTAACTCTTATACGCAACTCGTCACTGTGATATCTCACCAATAGAAATAAAGGCATGATCTGCATATCGCTCACTGCACGGGTTCCATTCTTTGTGCCGGCGAGCTATGCATGCTCCATTTCGATGATTGATGCAGCTATGTTAATCATTTCAGAAGCAGACGGTGGCATCTCTTCGTACGGTGTGCCATATGGTCGCAACTGCTCTTGACGGTCAGTTCTCACTGCATGTGTCTGATGAGGGCTGATCTGCTCACGTCGGTGTCGTAGGGCGGGCGTGTCCGGCCTACAAGTTCTTCTCACAGACGATTCCTCTGCCCACCATCTTACGTGCCACGTATATTCCAACTATGTCCGACGATACACTCAACGTTGCTGAACTGCGCTCCAAATTCCCCGCCCTCGCAGAGGATATTATCTTCGCCGACAACGCCGGCGGCTCGCAATGCCTCAATGACGTCGCCATGCGTGTCTCTAACTATATGTTGCAGAGTATTGCGCCGTGCGAAGTCGGCGCAAAGCGATTCGGGGAAGGTTGCGACGCAGTGCGAGAGCTCTTTAACGCAGAAAGCAGAGATGAGATTGTATTCGGAAGCAGCTCAACTTCGTTGATGGAGAACCTCGCGCGAGGGATGGAGGATGACTTCCTTGACGGAGAAGAGATTATTATCACCGGCGAGCACGAGGGTAAGGATCGACATTTCCCAGCATGCCCTTCGCGCAACTGACTTGTATGCATCACAGCCAACGCCGGGCCTTGGAAGAAGCTCGCGGCACGGAAAGGTCTCGTCGTGAAGGTCTGGTACCCAACACGCGTTCCGGATGCTTCCAACAATCCGTACTTCCTGACCTACGACCTCGGCGCACTGCTCCCACTTCTGACCCCGAGGACGCGTCTGGTCGCGTTCAGCGCGTGTTCGAATGTACTCGGCTCCGTCATCCCGGTAAAGGAGGTTACCGCGGCCGTGCGCGCTCGCGCTAGCCAGCTCGGATGCCGAAAGGTCGAGGTCTGCGTCGACTGTGTGGCCTATGCCCCTCATCGACGCGTAGACGTCCTGGACTGGGACATTGAATACTGTGTAATATCCATGTATAAGGTCCGTATCGCGTAATAATCTTCACCAATCGCCCTCATTAAATGATTTCTCGCATAATTAGGTGTATGGTCCTCATGTCGGTACACTATATGCCCGTGCATCCTGTGTTACACAGTCGCTCCAGTCCGTGGTTCATCACTTCCTTCCGCTCGATGACAAGGCGTACAAGATCCAACCTGGCGCACCCTGCTATGAGCTCGTGTACGGGCTCACCGCCATCTCTGCGTATCTGCGTAGCATCTCGCCAACTCGCTCGCTCGCCGACACGTTCCAGCGATTCGCCCTGTACGAACAGACGCTCGTCACTCCGCTGCTCGCGTTCCTCAAGAGCAAGGAGTCGCGTGGGGTACGCATCGTCGGCGACGAACGCCCTGGCCCGAGCAGAGTCCCGACGATCAGCTTCGTCGTAGTAGGTGAACGCTCGATCAAGAGCAAAGACATAGTGGAGGTCTTCGATACTAGAGGGGTGAGTGTGTCCTCCTCTCGCGTTAACAGTCCAGTGCTGATGTAACATGTTACACAGGTATCCATTCCTTACGGGCATTTCTATGCGTATACGCTGCTAGAACATCTCGACCCTCAGCTTGACCCCGACGACGGTGTCGTGCGAATCTCACTGGTACATTACAATACTGGAGAGGACGTGAACACGATCATTGGCATTCTCGAAGAGGTCCTCGCCTGAAATAGGGCATAGAGATGTATTCAGGGGTGTCAAGAACGCACCGTTAGAACGATGACTCGTACACCTATCATATACGGAGCTATACAGTTCATCAGAATCCATTGTCATCGCAGGAAAAGCCTTAGTCGGTCTACCTATATGCCCTAGATGGTGATCTTCATACCAGTTTCCTCGGCGCATGTGTACAAGCGACTCAAAGTTCGAGAGATCTCGGCGTACACTGTGAGGTAAAAATCGACAAATGCAGAAAATAGTCGAAATACATCCAAATTAGCGGGTGAACGCTCCTGGTACTCGCCGCTGGGTCGACGAGCCTATGCACGAGATGGTGGTTGCAGCCAGCCACCTACGGTGTTCAAGCTTTCAAGGTCAAGTTAGATTGGCGCGTGCACTTGGTTGCCGGAATTGATTGGCGCCTTGGAAATGCAGCTTCGTTTTTGCCATCAAGTCTAGTGAGTCGAACTACCCTTCCAGCATTGTATCATTGCCATTGACTGCGCTGTTGTTTGTGGTGGCTTTTGAGCAGGAATCTTCCCATCCGATGAGGGGCCTAAACCCTGCAAACGAGTCATGACGCTCTGCGTCATGGTCGCACTCGCGCAGGATCCGTTCGGAAATTATCATACCGACATTAGACCGTCATCCAATGTCCAACAGCCAGTCTCATTACGTGCCTGCTCCGTAATGCACCAACAGAACGTCCCAACGGCCAAGAGACATCGGTGGTCATACTACTGTCGTCCAGTATGGTAGGTTTTGTTGCTTCATAAGGTATCGCCGGCTCATGATAGTGGGTCCAAGTTGAACCTTTCTCTGCCTGTGTGCGACAATGTAATCCATACGGGATCATGTTTTTCCAGCTACACACAGCCTTGTTCGCTTTACGGCCCTGCGGGTCTGACAGGGCAGTCGTCTTGCCAGATGAGTCTTGCCAGGTGAACATGATAAGTCTCTCCCGCAATATGGCTAGGCAGAGTCACAGACTGAATATCATACATAGATGTTGTCGGAAGACTATCACGAATATCACACTCCATTTCCGCCCGCGAAAGCATGTTCGAGCGGTATTCGAGTGAGCGCGCACGGCGGCCGAGATACGTCGAGGTCATAGGGCGACTTTCCTGCCGCTTCTGCCGCCACGATAACCGCAGAAGAGCGCACAAAATGACCAATGCGGGTGCGTGGCTCGGACGCCCCTGTCGTCCGACACGCACATAGCTTCCCGCGATGGTGCCATAGACATACATGCTGCGCCAGGGCAGCGTGCCGACGCCACTCCAGGCGGAACCTAGTGAGTCTATCCGACGGAGCAGCGTCGCAGCTCTGCGCTGCTCGCTGTACGAGTCCGTATATCGCAGGCGAAGTACTCTTCGTGGCCGTGTTCTCTTATCACATTTCTCTAGCAACTCACCCCGCAGCTAGGCGTACGAGGACGGTGACCGTGACACCGCCAGCCTTGCGCCATGCGCCGCACAAAATCGCACTACGAGCTGCCTTCCCGGCGTATTCACGGTCACCGGCGCGCCAACACGCTGTATTGCGCTGGGGTTCCATCAGGCCGGTGGCAATGCAGTCGTACGACGGAACGGGCTTCGGTGCCAGACAAATGTCACTAGTGTAGCCATGGTCCCACTTCGCTATCTACAACGCAGTTTTTGAAGGAAAGAATGCAGTGCGAGATTGCTGTTACCAAGCTGCATTTACGGGAGGCCTTAGAGTGTCGAAAGTTTGGGCCGCCGCACCTGATGAAATATAAGAACCGCGCTGCGAGCGTTGCAGACTTTACTCTGTGCTAGTTGTGTGGTACGCCATCCCTGCGCGGTATTTGGTACGTTTAGCATTCGTCTCGACGCGGCTGGGAAGGCGCTCTACACCAGCATGACGGTAGAGAGTCCTACTGCCGTGCTGATGTTGATCGCCCTCCGGTCGTCTACGCCACACCCAATATTCACCGCCAAGATGCCAGCACACGACCTTCATCGCTTCACTCAATATTCCAAGCGTCCCGCGAATATTTTAGCGGGCGTAAGACATCTAGTATTGGTCATCAAACAAACAACTACTTAAAGAACAGCGAAGAGGCCCTTATCAATACAGGTTCTATGAGTATCTAAGCTGTCCGGGAGTACTATAGATAACGCGTTAACGTTAACGGACGGGCAAACGTTGGGGTGTGGGGATATAAAGAACGCGCATGTTTTGGTATGCAATAGCCAGCTTGAAGGGAGAGACTATGTGACTATAGTGGAATGTTAATGGGGATGGGACACGAAACGTAAACGGAAAATGGGGATGGGGAGACAGACACAATGGGAATGGAATGGAACGAGACGGAAGACGGGGAACAGTGCGTGTCATTACCGGAGTCGTGATGTGCAGGAGCAAGAGACGATGAGACGGAGCGGACGAACAGCGACTAGTTCAGAGTGCAGGCATGGCCGGGCTGAGCGTGAAGAGCAAGAAAGGGGAACGTGCGATAGCAAGGGACAGGGACAAACAGATAGCGGTGGGCGGGCTCCGGTCTCTACGCCGCAGCACGTTTTGACTTGGCCCGGATCGCCTTGCCGTAGCGGTAGAACAAGAAGGGGATGGGAATCTACGAGAGAGAGGCAAGGGTGAGTATGCGAACATGAGAGGGAGGGTGTGGGAGGCACGTACCATGGCGATGGAGATGAACGCCCACGTACTCGCCGCCCAGCCGTTGCCGAGGTTGTGGTACATCGCGGTGATGAACAGGGGCATCGCGGCGCCGGAGCCGGACCGCACGACCGTCTTCGCCGCGAGCGCGGACGCGACGTAGCCCGGGAAGGCGTCGATGATGTACGCGTTCGCAGAGAAATAAATAGTAACCACTAGAAGAGAAGAAGAGGGCGTCAGCACACACGATCAGGGGAGAGCTTGGCGGGCGCAAGAATGCAGAAGAAATAGCACGCACTTCCAAACCCGAATGGGATTCCAGAGGCCACAGGCCCGACCCAGTTGCCGCCGCCCGGTTGGACGTAAGGTGGACTTGTCCAGCCGAAGATGAACAGCGCTGCACAGTGGGCGGTCAGCTGCGAGATAATTGACCACGGGCGAAAAATACGTACAGATGGGCACCCAGATTGCGCCAACCATCATACCGACGAGACGGTCCTCAGGGTCGGCTTTTCCGCCTTTCGCGACCATGCGCGCGCGGTAGTTCTTCTCGAGCTGTGGTGTGACGAAGAGCGCGAGCCCGAGGCCGATCCACACCGAGATGAACGTCAGGCCCGCGAGGCCCTCGTTCCAGTGGTAATCGCCGACGAAGACGACGGGGTAGCTGAAGAAGAACGCGTACTGTGCACAGAGTAAATGAGCTGCTGCGACCACACCCAAAATGGAAGAAAACGCGTACCAGCAGACCGTAGATCAGGGCAATGTACAGCGACAGCAGCAGCAGGATGGGCTCCGTCAACAGCATCTCGAACGGGCGGATCAGCGTCTCAACCAGGAGCTGCGAGAACGGGACCTTGAACAGCTCCTGCTCGGTCGCGATGTTCGGGTCGCCCGTCTCCTTCCTCAGCTTCCTCGCGCGGCGCTTCAGGATCACGGGCGCGTACGTCTCGGGGATCGTGCACTTGAACAGCGCCATCACGCCCGCGAAGATCATCTGCACCCAGAACATCCAGCGCCAGCCGACGGTCTCGCCGACGAACCCGCCGACGATCGGCCCGAGCACGGGCCCGCCGTACGGCGCCGCCGCGAACAGCGCGATCGCGAACCCGCGCTCCTCGTTGTCCCAGATGTCGGAGATCGTGCCGCCCGCGAGCGTCAGCGGCGCGCTCGCGAAGATGCCGCAGAAGAAGCGGCAGATGAGCAGCGTCTGGATGTTTTTGGCGACCGCGCACGGGATGATGAAGACTAGAAATAGGGCACACAATAGCAACGAAACGATGCCAAGGCGCAGAATGAAGGGGGACCGTCAGATGCTGTGGCGAGTGCCTGGCTATGTTTACTTACTGACGTAGACGAACGAGGGGAAGACCCAGAGCCACCGCCGTCCAATCATTTCACTCTAGGGGCGACGTTAGTACGGGGCGAGTGACGCAGCGTGGGAGCGGGCGTACCATGGGGGACCAGAAGAGCGGGCCAATACCGAAGCCGCAGACCATGAGGGTGACGGAGAGCGCGGTGACGACCTCGCCGACGTGGAACTCCTTCTCGATGTCCTCGAAGTCGCCCGTGACGAGCGCGCTCGCGAAGGCGACCTCCACGACCGCAAACGCCGACACGGCCGTGATATCTGCGCAGTCAAGGTTAGGTTAGCGTTCGCGTCGCGTCCATATCAGCAGAGGGTGCGTACACCACTTGAAGAGGTACGAGTTGTTGCGCGGGTCCTCGGGGTCGTCTGGGACGAAGGTGACGAGTTTTGTGTGGCTGAGCGTGCGCAGCTTCTCGGGGTCGCGCAGGGCGGGCGGCGTGACGGACGTGTGCGACGGGATGGGGCGCAGCGCGGTGTTCGCGGGCATGTAGCCCGTGCGCGTGACGGTACGGTACTCATCCGTGAACCCGCCGACGGAGGTGTTCGTCGTCGCGAACGGGAACGAGAGGTCCGCGCGGTTGGGGTCGTGGTGCGAGAGCGAGGGGTGGAGCACGTTGTTCGGGCTGTCGTCCGCGCACTCCGAGGTGGGGATGTACTCGGGGTACACGACGGTGCTCGTCTCGCTCGCGGAGGGCGAGGCATTGTTCTGTGCGTCGTCGGTCATCGTGAGCGGGGGTCGTCTCAGGGAACGTAAGAAGAGAGAAAAGAGAAGGAGAAACGGAGGGGGTACAGCAGCGCTGCCAGTAACGGCAGAAAAGGATGGGGAATAACTCGCTGTACGCACCTAGACCGGGAATCTTTTATACGTCGAACGTTGTGCGGCTGCATGCGGAGGAACGGTGCAGTGTCCTCGCAGAGTTTGTAACGGACGTGCTGTTGGGCCTGGTCTAGCTCAGGCGCCCATGCCACGACCGATGATCACCGTCGGGGTATTACCCGACATTTCCTTTCCCGGCAATTCCTCGGTCACGTGGCGCCCCTGCCAGTGGCTCTCACGGCCGCAGTGCCTCCACGGATTCTCTTGTCCCACCAGTCGGAGTGACTGCGGGTAGAGTCGGGTATCCGAACATTCCAAGATAGAGGACCCACAGATGCGATGGCGGCGACTACGAGCCTGTTCCGTATGTTTCGGTAAGCGGACTTGCAGCCTGATATTCGCGTCGGATGGCGGACCCAGAGCACACGCTTGACATCATCCTCGACAGCGTCGAGTCTGGCTCGCCAAGGGGGTCTGCGAAGCCAGCATCGACGTGGATCGTCGTCGAACCCATGATCGCCCATAAAACAGGCTCGTATGAAGGGCACTCGCCTGGGGCCTCCACTTCATTTCCCCCACGCCTGCTTCCCCCTCTCGTCGGTCTGCGCCTCCGCGAAGCAGTGCCCCGCGGCGGCAGGACGCGCGAAAAATAGGGCCTGTGCCGCGCCTGCCACGGTCGCTGTGATACGGTCGGAGGCAGCAAGTGAGCATGGCGACGTTGGCCATGGCTGGTTCCGGTGCGCGAGGGAGAAAGCGCGAGGGAGAACGTTCAGACTGCGTCTTCCGCCTACGGGCTGAGACCACGGGGATGCGGGAGGCGTGGCGTGTCGATGGCCCGCACGCTGCCCTGGCCTGGGTTATATGTCCTCTGACTGAGCACTGACCAACCCTGCGCGCAATTTTTTTCCGTCCTCTTTGCCACCGTGTCCCGCGCCCGCCCTCCGCCTCAACGCTACGGAGCGCGCGCGAGCGGGTTATGTAAGCGGCCGCATGCGGGTGTTCCCATCAGGGCTGGGTGATCCTAAGAGGAAGGACGTTTACGCCCGAGAGTGCCCGTCCAGGCGCCTTCGCGAGCGCCTCGACGGGAGGCTCAGTCGGGCGACGACGACGACCTCGCAGCAATTTTATCGGTATTATTCGAACAACGACCAGATACAAATCTCTGCCCCCTCGACGGCGCCGACACACACCAGACGCTGCGCTCCGTGCTCGCCTTCTCTCGCGCGTGCCGCCGTCGCGTGCTGCGCGCCGCCGCTTCCTGCGTTCTCGTCGCTGCCCTCCTCGTCTCGTCCCTCCCGCGCACGGCCATGACGAATTCCAATCGAACACTTCCTCGGGCCTCGGCGAACGCCGCGCGCGTAGCTATCGTGGCCCGACGTGCTCGACCCATCGCCCATCGAGCCATCTCAGAGACAAGCAGGCAAGGTGAAGTTTTATTTGGAACCCAGCAAGACCCTCCCCCGCCCTGTCCTTCCCCTGCCCCTTTTCGCTGCCCTTTTCGCTCGTACCTCGAGCTTTTTCCACCAATGAGCGGCGCACGCCAATTTTGCCTCTGTCACCGCGCTCTGCTCGCTCGATCTGTCCATCTGCGCTCGTAGGGTGCGCAGGCGCAGGCGCAGAGACCTGTCGATGGTTGCTGCGTGCAGATTTGGCACTCATCGGAGGCACGGAGGTGGGTATGGAGGCACAGTTGCGCCCTCGTCATCGCCGTCATCCGTCAATATTCATTGTCTCGCCATCACCCAACCCATCCCATCTCTTCATCCCCAATCTCTACGATTTGTGATAGCGCCAGGGATTGAAACTCAAAAAACATACACACAAAAACGAAAACGAAAATTTTACAGGTGACGCGTCTCGCGACTCGAGGCGGAGGTGCGGACGCGGACGCGGGAGCATCTCGAAAATTATCTCTTGCTTGGCAGCGACGATGCCACGTTCCGCAAATACCGTGGCATGCATATACCCGTGGCCATAGCCGTGGTCAATTGCAACGAAAACAACGTACGTCCACGATCCTGCCAATTACATCTCGCATGTTACGCCGCCTGCATTCTGCGTCCTAATTGTGTTCACCTGGTCGTCTGACCTCTTTCTTTGTTTCGTTTTCAGTGCAGACGATCCCCGCTGTACCGACGCGCGCCCTGTTACGGGTCCGTTGTGGTAGCTGTGGCTGCTGTGTCCCACGAAGGTTAGCTGCTGTGTCTCACGAAGGTTGGCTGCTGTGTCCCACGAAAGTTGGAAGATGCCACGAAGGATAGGAAGCCACGAAGGCCACGAAGGTTTGGTCCTTGGACGATGCGTCAAGTCAAGTCCGCCACGCGTACACATCGAGCAGCCATACATGCGCCCTCCCAGGATATCGACTGCTCATTGCGCGTGCGCGTCAGGGCGGTCCCCGCCCGGACGTGTGCACACATATAGCCTTTTCGATATCAGGGCAGGCAGATGTATGCGCAATACTCGCCTTGCCTTCTCGCGTCGTTTCCGCGAAACAGGTGTTCGCCGCGCGTACATGATACACGGCCTCTCAGGTGCGTAGTGGCATGCATCGTGCATCGTGCATCCTCCACTTCACGCCTCCAGGCGCTCATTTCCTTCCTTCTCACCAGCTCACTTCGCAATAACCGCTCGCTGCAATGCGCATGCATGCACGTCCGAACCCCGAAAACCCGCTGCACAGTACGCACACGCTCAGAACTTCGATGGCGCTCGGGGCGCCCTCGTTGACGCTGCGCCTCGCCGCATACGACCTCCCGGGAATCTCACTTCCTCACTGCGCGTACTCGTCAGGGCGGTCTCCGCCCGGACGTGTGCACACATGGGCTCGGGATATTTCGCTGCGAGGTAGATGTATGCGCAATACTCGCCTTGCCTTGCATTGTTCCCCGGAAACAGGTGTTCGCCGTGCATATGTGATACACGGTCTACCTGGTGCGTAGCGGCGTGCGTTCTTCGTGCATACGCGCGCTCATTGTCTTCCTGCTTACCCGGCTCGTGTGCGTTAATCGCTCACAGACACCTATCGACGTGGAGCGTTAACGTGCGTGCATGCATGCATGTCCGAAACCCGAAGACCCTCTGAACGCGCGCTCGAGGGCCCAATGCACACGCGTGATTGTACTCGACCTCCCGGAGATTTTGCTCACCACTGCGCGTATGCGTCAGGGCGCTCCCCGCCCGGGCGTGTGCACACACAGATCGGCAATGTCTTCCGAGAGGTAGATGTATGCGCGGTATGCGTCCGTCCCGCCTCGCCTCGCGTCATTCTCGGGAAGCAGGTGTTCGCCGTGCATACAGGGTTTACCAGGTGCATCATGCATTCTTCACGCATACAGACGCTCATTTCCTCCTTACCAGGTGCTTCCGCAATAACCGCTCACGGACGCATACTCACCTGGAGCGTCTACACGCATGCATACTTGCATGTCCGAAGACCGAAAACCCGCTGCACAGCGCACACACGCTCAGGAAACTCGATGGCGCTCGGGGCGCCCTCGTTGGCGCGAGTGCGCCTGCGCCACCCGTCGCGTTCCGAACTGAGGGGCGTTCGTGCTCTTCTCGTGCGGCCGACACGAGCAACACGCGAGGTTCGTGCAGGAGGATCACGTCGAGAAGCAGCAGGATCACGTTGGGAAGCAGCATGATCATGGCAAGAAGCATGTATGTCGCGACAAACAGGATAGATACGAGCTGTCAGTCTGATAAGCGTATGCTGCTTCGCAGGTCCCGAAACATGAGGATCCCGTTGGTGGCTGTAGTATCCGCCCGTATGTGCTCGCCTGCTGAAGTGTTGGCTGATCCGCTCTTTGGTGTTTGCGCAGGCATTCTGCCCTTGTCCTCAAGAGACATTGCCAGCGGCGACATAGTGACGCGGTCCAATCTCGCTCCCCTGACTACCTCCCGGACGTGTCCAATACACGTCGCCAGTGACAGTCAAATACTCTGAAGACTCGTTGTATACTCTTTATCTTTTGAGCTGGGGCGCCGGCATTTGGTGCGCTCTCGTTGACACGAGTGCGCCTCCTGCGCCTGCGCCGTCCGTCTCGATGATAACGAAGAGTCTTCATGTTCGTTCTTGTGAGGCTGGCATGAGGGTCATGTCGTGCGACCAGCGAGGTTTGGGTCAAGAGCTCCAGGAGGACCCTGCCAAGAAGTGTGGATGTACGTCGTGACAAACAGGATGCACACGAGCTGTCGGTCTGACAAGTGCGTTCTACACAGATCCCGCGTACCCCCAAGACCGCAGGAACGCGACTGCGAGCGCGGGACACCGTATCCCCGAGTCCCACCCACCAGGTCGGTCCTCCGCATTCAACGATTGCTAGAGATCTTAGGATCGCCACAAGGTGCCGCCACAAAGCAATGGCGCTCATCTTCGGCTCTAGGTCCTGTCTACCTCGCAACAAGCAGGAAACGAGTACCGTAGGACGGGGTGATCCTTTGATTGATACGTTGTCAAGAGGGCGGGCTGACATGAGTGCTTCGCGGGTACCTCTTTGTTGCGGTGCGCTCCATTTTTTATTTTTTATTTGTTACTTCGTTCGTTCGTTCGTTTATACCCCATGGCCCCGATTGATTGTTGTTCGCGTTCTCCCGCTCGTGGCGCGCACACACCCTGAACGTGATGCGTGCCCGCCCGAACGGCGGCATTACTTGTTGTTGCTCTGTTCCTTTCCTCTTTCCGCTGATGATGCTGCTTTGTTCCTTTCCCTTTCCCCATTGCACGCGGTAGTTCATGCTGATACGCGCACGGCCCACGTTTCTGGCATGCGTCCGTTAACGTGGGCCGGAATAAGTTTGTCTCGTGTGCAATAGCACCGAGCAGTCGCTTCATCCTTACGCCACATTGTTATCTTTCCAACTTCGAAGTCACCTATACTCCCGTTGACAGCTTCCGCCTCTGTTCACGGGAGCGGGATCCCGGGACGCTCCTCTAACGGCGGCCCGGGTACATTGCTTGGCTGGTACGTGATCCGTCCGGTCAAACTTTCTGACCATGTTCCTAGCTATTTTCGCAAGCTCGTCCTCACATCGTCTTTTCTTACAGCCTCTGTAATCGATAGAAGCTTGGCGGGTTTTGGTCGGTGAATCCAATACTTTCGCGCCAACCTTAAGCTAAAGCTAATGATGGTTTTCATTTCAGGATCACGGGTGGTACGACAAGCAGTCGGTCGTGGCAAGATGGTCAATCGTTCGTGGCGAGGTGGCCGATCGTTCGACCACACGGAAGTTGCCAGCGCCACAAAATGTCCTTCAGTCAATTTCATTTGACAGGAAGGAGTCAGCGCAGCTTTGCTGGCATGCGGTTATGTGACAGCGAGTTCAAGTGCATGTGGTTACGAGAATGGCACGGGCACCGCAGCACTACGAGAGGTACCGCGCTGCTTGTGACCTTTGAGCTTATTGAGCGTATTCTAGCATCGCCTAGCTCTTGAGAACGCAAACATATCTCCTGACCCCTGAAACTTGAAGTTCTACAGGACTGTGGATAGTGTAGGTCTCGACATCGACATCTATTGGGCATTCCACGCCTCCAGCCCCTCCATCACACCCTCAAAACGCATCCTAAGAATGGACCACATCGGCGCCTGGTTCTTCTATGTTTCTCTCCGCAAAGGACGGCGACATAGAGCGGCAATAGACATCCAGGACGGTCGGTAACTATACAATGATCCAGCAGGCGTCGTCCTGAGTATTCGCGGCCTGCTCTGTGGCACCGGTGAGACGCTCAGCGCACAAGTCATTGATCGAAGCGCTAACATGGCAACTCTAGCTCCTCTAGCTTCTTTCTACTAATATCGCTGTGGAGCACTCAACCGCCGCTCTCCTGGTGCAACGGCGAGGTCCAGAAGCTGCATTAGCACATAGCATATGTCACAAACACAATGTTTTTCCACCCAAACATACTTCTCGAACGAGCTAGAAGTTTGGGCAAGTGCGCTCCTACGATCGGAGGTGCGAAGGCACGGCTACAAGCTCAGTGCGTCCGGGATCGTTTGCTATCGAGCCACGTCTCATGCGTCGAAATACCCAGCAGCTTGCTCGCGATGCCCGGTGGATGCTGACGGAATATTCTCACCGGGATCGGGAACCCGCCCGGGCAGATAAGATGGTTCTCATAGACTAGGTGGCTCGAAGTTCGGCCTTGTGCAGTCGTATTCCCACTGATCCCACGCCACAGGCAGCCCCGCACTACCATTACGTCCCGAAAACGCGACGCAGATAGCTCTTCGCCGCTTCACCCATGTATGAGACGGCGGAGCTGCAGCGCGGCGGATCGTGCGGCGTATGGGGCATCGATGTGTGCGCTGGCATGCGGATGCGGGGAGAGCTATTATCGTCTTCATACCAAGCCCGAACATCACCCAGGATCTGCGTACCATGTGTTGTGGGCAATCACGGTGAAGCTCTCTGACTCAACGGTGCAAATATAAACATGCTACGCGCCCATATAGAGGCCGACGGCCGAGCTGGTGTGCTTGATGTACGTTTGCGGTCTTCCGTCGCCATGTGCGAGCGATCTTCTCACCACAGTTTTCAGCCTGTGTCTACGATGTCGTTGTCTACAATCTTGCCGCAATAAAATGCCTGTTCTACAATCCCGCAATCGGTGGAATGTCGCCATGTTCACCAGAGTCAATCATGCACTAGTTAAAAGTCCAGACCATCAATGTGGCATTGCGGCATAAGCTCAGACGCGGTTCGCTAGTATCTATCTCACTCATAGAACGTGCATTGCTCGTGCGAAAAAGGTCGATTCGTCCAGAAATCTCGATTCAAGTTCGTGCCATGCAATAACGCTGATGCTTCTCTGTGTATCATGGTCTGTCTCTATTCTGCTATACCCTACGAGCAGCTTAAAAGTTTGCATCCCTGGCACAGCTCGTTCCGCCATGCAGTACGGCTCCGACGATAAGTGGCTGTAAGCGGTTGTAATAGTGGCCGCAAGGATCATTTGCGCGCGTGAACAGGTACAGTCCGCCGAACTCATTGGTCATGGGGGTGGATCACACATCTTCGCCGCTATTTGAGAGTTCCAAGAGGAACCCGAGATACTCAGGTAGCGAAGGTGCAGTGCCTTTCCCGTATGCAATCGGATTGTCGCTGATATCATTATAGCGCAACGCGGTCATGCATGCCGTCATCACTTCGTTCTGAATACGCGCTGCGCGGTATCGCGCGCGCACTGTCGCTCGCACAAGCTTGCACGGTAGGCACACCCGCCTTAGTACCTGAACGTTCCCTGCTAGGCGTGGGTGTGCACTACTTTGACCTCGGATGGCGCCGAGAGGGAGGTCATGCCTGCACGGAGTCGGCGGGGTTCGCGCTGCAGCTGGTCGCGAAATGTCCCACTCGGAGTTAACACCTTGCGCAGACGCTTCCCATGCGCGTAGGAGGTGCGTGGGCTTCTCTATTCAGGCTTGGACCCTGATACAAATTCGAACCAGGTCTTCTTCCGCTATGCCCGTACCTGAGAATATATATGTGGCCGCGAAAGCTTCTCCCCGGTGTTCGACACCATGGGCTCACAGGAAGTTGTGCTTGGTCTGACTGTGCTCGCTACCGTGCTCGCATATGCGCTACACCGAAGATGGAACTTTCGCAGCAAACTTCCACCTGGACCACCAGGCGTCCCCATCCTCGGCAACCTTCTTCAGTTCTCCCCAACGAGGCCGTATCCGCAGGTACTTCGTGATCGCTCTGCTCTTCTATATCAAGACACTCACTTCTTTGACTTCGAAGTTCTTCGCATGGGCGCAGCAATACGGGGAAATCTTTCACCTTGATATTGGCCCTCAACACGTCGTGGTGTTGAACACTGCCGAGGCAGCCGACGAACTCCTGGCAAACCGGGCAAAGGACTACTCCAGTCGCGCTGCTCCCCATGTCGCCCAAGATATCATGAGCGAAGGTCAACGGCTCATATTCCTGCCGTATGGAAGAGAATGGAAGGTGAGCTGCTCTCCTGTAGTACTCGACGTGGGCTGATCAACCGTTACCTTGCTCCAGACCGTGCGCAAGGCTGTTCAGAATGCGATAGGCCCAGGCCCTAGCAAACGTTTACGGCAGTTCCTAGACTTGGAATCCATAACCTTACTTCATGACTTCCTTACCTACGAAGAGAAGACTACACCAGATGCGGCAGCCGCATTGTATCGTGACGATGTGCCGGAGGACCACTGGTTCTCGCTATTGAGACGTTATGTAAGAGTTCTGGTATTTCTACTTTTGACCAGCGTGTCTGAAGCGCCACCAGACCACGAGCAACGTCATGAATGTCATGTATGGCAAGCGCGCACACAAGATACAAAACAACCCGCACCTGTGAGTATCGCATATGTCACGCTTATCAACGACAGAAGCTAAAAACCACAGACACAAGATCTACAATGTTATGGCTCAATTCACATCTGTGGCACAACCCGGGAAGTACCTGTAAGCTCTTCCGACCGCCCGCTTAGCCAGTGTCATGCTGATTGCTTGCAGTGCAGACGCCTTCCCGATTGTCCGCATGTTGCCCGATTTCCTTGCTCCTTGGCGCGTCGAAGCGCGGCGATTACACAACTGGTAGGTCACTCGGAAAGTCTGCACACGAGATTCTGACATGACAAACAGGGAGATGCAGCTGTGGGGTGGGCTGCTTGATGAACACAAGAGCGCGCTGAAGACTGGAGACCCGCGACGAGAGTGCTTCGTCTCCAGCTATTTGCGCACACGGAGCGACGGCGGACTCGATGAGGCCCCAGGGCGCGGCGTAACGGCCGATGGCTGGATGCGCGACGAGCTCCTTGCTTATACCGGGGCGACTGTACTCGAAGCTGGTTCGGATACCACTTCGTGCTCGATGCAGACGTTCGTGCTCTTCATGGTCACGCACCCGCACATCGCCGCCAAAGCCCGCGCCGAGATCGACGCCGCCGTCGGCGATCGTATGCCGACCTTCGACGACGAGGAACGACTGCCGTACCTTGTCGCGTGCGTAAAGGAGACATTGAGGCGAAGACCTCCGGCGATTATGGGTGCGCATGCTCTTCCACATGTCTTTCGGCCCAGAGCTCACGCCGTCACGTGCAACCCACGCAAATTATCATCTAGGTGTACCGCACATGGCTGACCGGGACGACGTGTACAAGGGCTATCTCATCCCGAAAGGCAGCACGGTGATTGGCAATGTATGGGCAATTCACATGGATCCAACGCGCTATCCGGACCCCACCGCCTTCAATCCCGAACGGTTCTATACGGAAGGTCAACCAACCTCGTGGGGCACAGGGCCTGGCATTATTGGGCGGGACCAGTGCGTGAAGTTTTATCCTTTTATTCATACCGTTGCTGATACAGGCCGTCGTTTTATCCATATCATCTCATGTCGTGATCTCACTCATCATGACTACTCGTGCACTGCTGGAAATGATGCGCTCACGCGAACATTGATCTTTCAGCTATGTCTTCGGTTGGGGACGGCGATTTTGCCAGGGAAGCCAGATCACAGAGTCATCGTTGCTCATCGTGTGCGCGAGGATGCTGTGGGCGTACGACTTCCGCCCTCTGGTCGACAAGAAGACAGGGCAACCCATCATCCCTGACATCATGGATGAAGAGCGCACCTGGACAGAGGGTTTCATCAGCCTTCCGAATGCGTTCCCGATGGAATTCGTTCCCCGTAGTGAGGCGAGAGCTGCAACAATACGGAAGAAATACGAGGAGTTGCAGGGGGAGTGGGAGGCGTTGGGGTTCGCACCAGATTCGAGATAGTGATGTAGATGACACGCGGGACGTGCCTGCAATATTCCGTAGCATCCAATACCCAGCACCGTGTCGATGAAATGATATGTACAACAGTGGTCATAACGCACCATCACGCACACTCAATAAAACAGGCCTAGATGTACAACAGCATAGGGTGTTTTTGAGTCAACATCACAACCATGGGCACCGCATTCAACTCAACCGATGCAAACTCTCACCCTATGCCATGTGGGCTGCTTCGTGTATGGGCATTGTATCACATCAAGCTGATACCAATGGCGTCACAATATGAGCCGCGAATGAGTGGCGAAAGCCGTCTCAGGGCACGCACTCACAATCACTCGCCCGTCTCCGCGCAATATCTGCAGACAGATTAAGTTGCTGTATCAGAAACCGCGACGAGATCCTGCGATGCTCACGTCTGCTGGGCAATGCCCCGTCTTCCTCGGTACCCTGTTTCAACGATACAAGTTTTGGCGCTCGCGTGCCGCCACTCGCGGATCCAGGAAGATCTACGCGATCCGCTTCTGTTCTTCTGTTCGTCACAAATTCAGCGCTACCATTGCTCGCCCCACGAACACACGATGTATGTCGGAGGTTCGCATACGCGCGTGGATAGGTCTCGCGATGGTACGTACTGCTGCAGCGAGTCATTTGCCCTAGAACCTGATGATATGGCATAACTTCCGCATCTTGGCGGAGCATGAGAAAGCGCGCGGTTGGAGGTGCAGGGCTGGCGATGCGGATGTGATTGGACATCATGATTGCACATTGGGCGTTGGATGTGCGTAAAGGGCTCGCCACTGGTCCTAAAATGCACAGACAGCTTGGTATGCGATAGTTCTGTCGTGTGGCGCTGTCATTAAACTATAAAACGCAACATCTGGGAATGCGGTTACTCAGTTCGTTTTTTCCGCCACGTACCGGAAGCCGCATAGCAGCGCAAACTTAGCAAAAACGAATTGCGCGGGTAGTTATTGCTCGGGCTGTCCACGTAGTGACTCTTGGCGAAGCTGATTTGAAGTTGATTAAAAAAACAACGGAGCTAGCAAACGGCGTATCTTCCTCCGGTCACCATCTTTTGAAGCCAGAAATTGATAAAATTGTGTTCTATCGCATGCTTGAAAAAATGAGAAGCATGCTGTTCAGGTTCGACAGCGAAGGTGTCACCCGCTTGGACGTATTTGCAGCATTTTGCGACCCAAAGTATCGGCAACAGGTTAGAAGATGAATCCAGGGTCCGTTCGCGGGGATTTGGACGCGAATCGGTTGCTCCAGGTCCGATTGCTAGACCCGCACAATCCGTGCCACTGTTGATACAAGCCCGCGTTAGAGCCAGGACGGTCAAGGCGTGGCCTGTGCAATTTCGACAATATGAGCATCGACGTATCATGATACAAATTGCCCCCCCGCCTGTCCCTTTTTCTGATAAACAACTCGGAGCGGTCAAAGATGCGGTGTCCCTCCCGTCTTCCTCCTCCTCGCTGATGTCCATGAGCGTGCTGTGTCGTTGGTCCGTGAATGGCGCGAGGCGACATGACCATACTCACGTCGAGGTCCGAGAAAATTGGAAGTTAGATGTGTGCTTGCGCAGCCGGCTGACACATCTCATGGAGTGGAATCGTATAAGCGAGCTTCAGAGAAAGTTTGTCAGGGTCAGTGTCGGATACAGACCGTCACAGCCCGCGATTCGGGAAGCAAGCGTCTGTATCCCTGAGCACGGAGAAAACAGATTTCGTGGGAGAGAGACAGTCTGATCACTTACTGCACCTTGAGCAAAGAATCATCGGGTTCCTTGGTCAATCTATCACAGATATCCGAGAGGACGAGGGCCCAATGCTTGACAAGGTCGGCATTGTGGCGAAACGCCCACTTAGACTTTTACTTCATCATCCTGGAGTTGTGGTACCGCCTGGCGGCGCTCCGTGTTCCCGAGGAACAGACACAGAAGTCACTGTATCTTTGCCACATGTTGATGAGTTCCCAGCCTCGTCCGTGACGTTGTTGGCCGCATGTTCACCATCCGAGTTTTCCGTGGTACGCCATGACGAGCTTCTCTGGCGTAGACTTTACAGCGGAGGTAGCATTAGCTCTGGCTACTCTATCTTCCCTAGCGTGTCTGTCACGAAAGCTGGCCATACACGTCCTGCATATTCTTGCGACTGTCTCGGGGGCCATTCCTTTGGAACAGTCCGTAGGCCCGAAACAACCCGGGCGTTCCTGGCTCTAAACGCTCTGATAAGAATTCCTGCAACACAACAGAAAAAAAACATATGTTTCACCCACTGTACAGCATCCTAGCTACATCCACCTTCCGGCGGCAGCTTTCATAGTGAAAGTCGAGAGAAAGAAACTGACGAACCTCGCCGGCCCGGAGTCCAGGCTTCGGGTCGGCTGCCGAACCTTATGTGTTAGCGCCCAGACGCGAAGTGCAGGCGCGCAGTGAGCTCTGCTCACCCCGAACGTTGTTCTCAACCTCAAGCTCGTGAGCTCCAGTGGATGTACTGCACCTCATGATCAGCCTAGCGAGAGTCCTCATATTGAGGCCAAGTATAGACTGTGCAGGCGTCATCGTTACGTACGCAGCTGGGCCTTAGCTCGACTAGGATGCGCTGATTTCGCCTCCTCGCAGGTTGGGCGCTGCCAGCATTGCTCGAAGCGGAGGCGGGAACATTCGAGCAGTGCAAAGTTAGACTCAGCATGATCCGCTGGTGCTGGCCATTATGGGCTCGGGTTCCACGGGACCACACCCAGGCCACATCAGGCGTTGGCGAGAGTTGCATCGAAATGCAGAGCGTATAGGTGAGCTTGACACCGTTCGTCTCCAACGGATATGCTGGGTTTCGGCGGTGCTGGGCCGAATTTTGCTTCTGAAGCCCTCGGGATTTTGACCGCCGTCTCAATGTTCGACGGCGGACCACATCGTGCGACCGTCCCCGACGCGTTACGCACTGGGAGCATCACAGCGATGTGTCCCTCCTTCAGTGATTATCACCCAATCAAATCTTTACTGCGTCACCTTGGGCATCATTGCACTCCAAGCACCATAACGCTCGCCGGGAATGACGAAAACCCAACGGAGCACGTCATGAAGCATTGGGAGTCCGACTCGTAGACGCGGCGTAGAGTCGACATATCGCCGCGTACGCCCTTCACAAATCCCTGCATGATCTTACTTATTCATCATCCTGCCTTCGCAACAGATGCACAAGCCAGACGGGTCACGGAACTATCAGGCAAATCATTTAATCATCTCTAAGAAGCAATCCCGATCCTCCAGCGCGCTCCACGAACATATTCTTGCTCTGCCTACGAGGCCGCCGACAGCTGTTGCAAGCGATATTCGACACCCGCTCCAATGTAGTGTGTCGGCTATTTACACATTTCGGTGCTTTTAACGATTCATGCGTCCTCGAGGACGCTGATGGCCAATAGCGGGCGGCTCGAATTGCAAAATAGTCTCAAGTCCGAGTCGCTCGCATCAGGCAGGCACTTTACGACTCGTACTATCGCCTTCGCGCTCCGGAAGAAAGAACACGCCTCTCGACCATGTATTCCTTGAATTCCAACTTTTAGTGCGTCTTTATGTCACGTCCGGGGCGCAATTTGTAGTATGTTTCGGCCGTCTACTCGACGTATGTTGTGCTTATTTCTGCTGTACACAGTCGCGCTTCGAAATGTCTCAGGGATTTCTCAAAGCTGTTGAGCACGCCTCCAAGTAATTCGTCTCGCGGACATTTCGTATTGAAATTCGCTGTGCGTTTCTCTATGAACGATTTATGTCCCTGTCTCTCATGATCATCAGTCCAGGGATGAGATCACGCTTTGGCGCCATCGGCGCGACCGTAATTTCAGCTCGACGCGCAGGCTCTGTTGCTCACGTCGGGTAGTCCTTCAGCGCAGACGCCCAGATTATCCTAAAGAAATGTGGACGTGACCAAGCTCAATTTTTCGGTCGCGCTTTGTATGACTGCCACGATGTTTCATCCCACAAACATGTATTGGAGACGACCACTATATCAATGTTGTGCTGTGTGACTCGGACATCCGGATGGCATGACTGTGACAATATTATTCGCGCTAGGAAGTTGTTTGTAATCCTTCAAATGGCATTTTAAAGCTTTTTTTGCTATGCTGAGACGTGTTTTCCGCATTCCTGATGCCTTCGATAGCTTTCGGCGTCGGGCACTCACGAGAACAAAATAATGTGCATGCTTTGAGAGAAAATTCTATCTAACGGGCCGCCATCTCGGTCAAGGTCAACGTCCGCGAAAATATCCCAGCGGTCTTCCAAAGCTCTCCGCAATGTATCGTCCCTCAAGCGGCATGCTGTGCCTGATCTCATTCACCCCGCTGCGCAGAGCGCACACTGATTTCGGCGGGATCCCCATAGAGGCTTTTGAGCGACCCTATTCTACGCATCTGGGAGACAGTAATCAATTATAGGTAATTGCGCGCAGTCGCGCATACCGCGGAGGCCAGCTATTCCCGTCCCCACCCCTCCCGCGAGCACTGCACGCGCGAATAAAAGAGGCAGTTTCCCACGCCACAAGGTTCGGCGTCTTAGCTGCCAGGCGGGCGTCTGCGACCATTTTTCTTTGACTGCCGCGACCACGACGACCACTGGCCTGCCACAGTTTCGGGAGATGTTCGGCACGTACGACGCATCTATTTTGATTTATCATGGGGCTGCTGACGACGAGGGCTCTACCTGACCACGACTTCTCAGACAGCGCGACAAATCGAGCAAAAACCAATGCCAGCGCAGACGACCGACCGGTGGCGTCTGGCTCGCTATCACGGCCACACCTGACGCATCACCGGGCCACGACCTGGTTCCCGAAACACGGTCCAGGCCTCGACGTTCTATCCTTACAGCCTCTTTATGTCCTACCGCGCACGCGCTATTTCGTACGCCCCACCACGGATTGGCCCCTCCTCGATCGAGACGTGCGACGAAAGCGCCAGATTCAGAAGCGAGCCAAAACGCGCCGCCAAACACGTTTCTCCCCACCTCCCGTCGGCGGCGAGCTGCGTGCGTTCTGCGACGGGGCCCGTCACGGCCCAGCTGCGGAGTCGCAATTTCGTCCTCCGCACGCGTCATCAGCCCGCTCGGAACGACTCGGTGAGCCCCGCTTCCCCCTTTGCCAATTTGCGTCCCCGCGCCCTCTTCGACTTCTCTCCTCGCCTGAATCTTCGCGCGTTCTTCTCGATCATGTCTACCGTCAGTGTCACGCACCTATCCCGAACCGTTCCTCCTCAAATTCCTGCCCCGGGGTCTTCTTTTGCGAGTTTGTTTTCACGAGCCGTGGTGTGCTCGGGGCCCGATTTGGCAGCGTGCGCGGTGCAGACCCGCCTCCCGACCCTGCGTCACGAAAAATCGCTCCTCTTCGATCGCGCACGAACCCCTCGTGCAGCCTACCCGCACCTCAGTCAGCGTCGGGCAAGCGAGTATCGAGTCAAGTGACTGCCTACTAAGCAGCACGAGCAGCACGAGCACGCTCGCCTCCGCTATAGCCGTTGAATGCAGCTTGCACGTATAAAGCAGCGTCGAGTCGTCGAGGGCGGCCTCGTAGCTACGTTTTTCCGTCTGGCACTGCACGCCCGTCTGGCGTGTGCTATTCCCATCGCTCGCTCTCACGCGGCTGCCCCATCTGGCATGCCCACCCTCGCGGTCATACTTGCACGCTTATCGCGCGGATGGTGATAGGCACTGGGCCGACGGCCACAGCGCAGAGTTCTGTCTGTCGCGCGCGCGGGGAGGTCTGACGTTCGCACGTGGCGCCTGGCGCCACCGCTCTGGGGTCTGTATCATCGGCCGAGCACACCTATGCACGTGTGCGCGACCGCACATGCACGCTGGCAGGACGGGCTGGTGCGAGTGCTGGCCGCGTCGCGCTTGGGATGCATGACCATCGCATGAGGCATGGCCCGCGCATGGGCAGCACTGATGCAACATAGCGTTCTGCCCGTTGCCGAGCCACGCCGCAGATCCCGCTGTAATCACCTGCAGCGCGCATGTCAGCGATCGAGCTTTGGGCATCGAAGCGTCGAACGCGAGAACGCAGGGAACGGAGAGCACGCGGTGCGTCGTGCGCGGTTATCGGTTTCGATTTCTATGCCAAGAACCCAGATTATCTACGAGTACACGGGTACAGATACAGGGCTGCCGTCGTTGTCAGCCGTCCAAAAATTGCACGTGTCGAGCCTCGGTGCGCGAGCCTGCGACGGGCGTGGTCGAGTAGAGCTATGTTTTACTGCAGGTGCGTTCGTCAGTTCGTGCGCGGCGCGCGAAACGATGGCGAGTGGCTCACCATGTGTGCAGGGTGGAGCGTGCGGGATGTTCTATGTGTGTTATGCGGACGCGGTCATCGGGTGGCCGAGGATGTGCGAGAAGGCGTGGACGTTGAGGTCCATGCCCTGGCGGTCGCAGAGACCGTGTGTGTACGCGCCCGAGAGGCGGGGGTCGAGCGCGGACTGCGAGTAGTGCAGCGCGGCCATGTCGTGCAGGTTCGAGAACTGCGACGCATGGGGCTCGCCGGTGTACCGTGCGCCGTGCCCGTGTCCGTGCATCCCTGCGAAGCGTGTGTCGAGCGCGGGGGTGTTCTGCGCGCTGCTCCCGCTCGTGCTCGAGAGCGACGGCGTGAGCTGCGGGTCGAAGTACGAGGTGGCGTGGTCGAGGTACTGCGTGTAGTGGCCCTGGCCCTGGCTCTGGGTCGGCGGCCACGAGTCGAGCGGGTCGGGCACGAGCGCGTGCGGGGCGCAGCCGTCGAACGGGGACGCGAGCGCGGGGTCGAGGGCGGGGTCGAAGTACTCGAGCGAGCTGTGCATGAGCATGCTGAGCATCTGGCTCTCGAGGCTCGGCGACGACGAGTGCGAGTACGTCGAGCTCGCGCGGGACGTCGACCCCGAGTGCGAGTGCGCGAGCTCGGGGACGTCGTCGAGCAGGCCGTTGTCGAGCATCGGCGCCCAGTGCGCGCGCAGGTCGATCGGGGTGTGCAGCGTGAGGCCGTCTGCGCTCGCGCCGCCGGGGGACGACGCGCTGCTGCGCGCGGGCGGCGGCGTGACTGTGGCGCGCGGGGACGAGGGCGAGGAGAGCGAGCTGATGGACGAGATGGAGCCGCCGCGCGCGGTGCGCCTGCGCATGGCGGAGGACGCGGCAGACAGGCGCCGCCCGCGCGCGTTGAGCGCGCGATCCGACGAGCCACGGATGAGGTGGTTGTATCTATGATAGGCATGCGTCAGGTGCGGCGGGGGGGGGGAGGCGGGGTGGTTATACCTGTTCCTCGGCGCGAGGCCTGTGCGCCCTACGAGGAAAAGGCG